>JAPKLX010000595.1:0-10842 GCA_026898415.1 Leonotis leonurus
AGGAAGGAAAGTAACCGTTAGCGATCTGCTTTCCATACTTAGAGGATTGAGTCAACATTTCTACAAGGTAAGAACAAATATGATGGACATCGTTGATTGGGAATCTACAATCATCCCACGCCAATCAACAAACGGCTAGAATTTCAAATTCAAAGCCTATATATATTTGGAGCTCAAAGTCTGGAGAGTATAGATGCTACATCGATAAAACACTCTCAAGCAATCAATCTCAACTTCAGACTCAAGACTTCAAACTGCTTGTGATTTTATATCACATCAACCCAACCTCGATTCAAGTCTGTCTTATCGAGAGAAAGAAGATCACCCTGCTAGCTAGTAGTTTTCTAGTTGTAACGTAGAGGTAATCTGTTGTAAAGGGACATGACCCTTACTTCGTGCATAAGTATCCTTCTAGCTTTGATTGATACTTGTGACTCGTTCTCCATGAGTATAAAGAAGAAGAGTATCCTAGTAGTGGATAATCTGGTCTAGTTTTGATCAGATCGTGGACGTAAGGATTTCCCGAACCACGTTAAACAACTGTGTTATCTATCTTTCTGCATATTTACTTTCAGTTGTTTATTATTACTAACTCCCTACACTTCCATATAGACTACATCTCAATCAATCTGTTTTAACAATCTGATTAATCATTAAGGTTTTCTATATAAGAGCACTAACTAAGTCCACCATATTTCCGCACACACACTCAATACTTAGAAAGTAATAAGATCACTTTTATTATCGTCTAAATATTTCACTAGAGAGCAATCTGTTTGGATTGACCTGCTATCGATCTGTCTATCAATCTGGTCAGTCATCTGCCAAGCAATTTCTTGTTTAAGAATAGCTTGAACTCTCTAATAATCAACCAAGTAAACTGAAAAGTTTGTATTTGATGTATTCCCCCCCCCCATACACCAAACCTTGCTCTTTCGGGACCAATAAGTGGTATCAGAGCAGTGGTCAAACGACCATTGTTTCTATTTCACAGGGCTAATACCTGCGTGGTCAACTTGAATAGATCTAGGAAAACCTACCTTCATTCACGTGCATACTATCTGCTATGGAAAACCTCTGTTGTTAGGGCTTGTGAAGAATTCTCCATCCAAGGATATAGAGAATGGAGCTTTAGAATCAAAACAGCACTCAAAGCCCATCACTATCTGATGTGGAAAGTAATTGAAGAAGGTCCACTAGAGATCACCGAGGAAAAGATGGTAACTACTTCAACTGGAGTAACAACACAGATAGTTCCTAAGGATCCAAGAAAATACACTTCAGAGGAACGTCGCGAAGCTAATCTGGATGACTTCGCAAAGGGAATCATATCTAGCACAGTCAAAGGCGTACATCTGGCCAAAATCCAAGATCTGGATACTGCCAAAGAGATGTGGGAAGCCTTAAGAGACTTGTGTCTAGGATCTGAAGTAATGATTGAGAACAAACTGTCACTTGCCTGCAACAAATACGATGAATTCAAAATGAAACCAGGCGAGACTATCGAACAAATGAAAACAAGATTCACTGGAATCTTACTTGAGATATCTGCGTTCAAAAACAACAAATATACTCAAAGAGAGAAAAACATGAAAATACTCAGAGCACTTCCACCTAGCTGGGAGATATACGCTGCAATGCAACCACTACGTGCTGATTTCAACGAACTCTCTACAGAAGCTCTATTTGATCATCTTGAAGGTCATGAATGTGATATCCAAAGAATTCATGGACCAGATCATCTGTCCAAAAAGCCAGAAAACGGTTCAAAGAAGGAAAAAGAAGTTGCCTTCAAAGCGAAGAGCAAAACAGATGAACCTTCTGATTCTACTGCACCAGATGAAGAGAAGGGTTATGACAAACTACTAAAAGAGTTTGCAATGATTTCTAAACGCATGGACAAGATAGAGGTCAGATCGAAGAAATTCAGACGCTTCTACAAAGATAACAAAAACAAATTCTACAAGAAACGTGACAATGATCGATCTGATAGCAAGGATGAGTCAAAACAACAAACAGGTAAATCCTCAAAAATATCTAACTCAACAGATTATACCTGCTTTGGTTGTGGTAGAACAGGTCACTTCAAAACAGATTGCCCTGATCTGTCCAAATGCCAAAGAGAAGAGTTAAGAGCAAAAAGAGATCGAAAACTCAAATATGAACGCAAGGCCATGCTAGCTGAAGAAGAATCAAGTAGCTCGAGCCATTTTTCAGATAGCTCATCAGAGAATGATGAAGCATTCTATGCTAATGATGAAGAAAGCTGGGATGAATGCTATGTGGGACTAGACAACGGTCTGGATGAAGTCGAGGTAAATTCTTGCAATTCCAATTCCTCAAATGATAATAATTTGGAACAGGAAATAGAAGATCAATCTGAATACTCATGGGAAGAAGTCAATGAGATGTTCAAGAGCTATTCGAGCATCAAAAGACTGTTTAGAGAAGTTGTGGAAGAAAATGATAAGCTGAAGAAATCTGAACAGATATTGAGCACAGCTAACACCCAATTCGTTGCCAAAGTAACTGATTTGGAAGAACAGATCAAGGGAAAAGATAGAGAGATTCACTCACTAAATTCAAAGGTTAAAGATCTCGTCACAAGAAATAATGTTTCCGAAGAAAAAATAAGGAAAGGCAAAGCAATGATCTACAAAAGTGATGAGCGTGCTAAATTGTTGATGAATCTGCAACAAAAAGGCACATCTGGATTAGGATATCCAGGTCACTCAGAAAAATCATCAGGAACTACAAGATTTGTACCTGAGAGAAAGAAAATACCAGATCAAGTAATAAATCTGAAGAACGAGAAAGGTCACCCACAGAAGATGATGATAAAAGAAACAGGGTACAGACAATACCACCAGACAAAGGGTCAACCAGTTCATTACACAGAAACAGATTATGTGCATAAAAAGAATGTCAACAGGACATTACCTAACAAAAATGTCAACAAGACAAAGAATGTCAACATGACATTACCTATTGAGAAGAGTTTGAAGGATGATGGAATAGAAAGATGCCATCCAACTGAAATTCATTCTCTATCTAGAGCTGATGATAATGGAAACATTATTACTTGCTATATATATGTTCCTAACACAAAAATGTTCTGGAATCCAATGGGAACATTTGCTAATAACCAAGCACCCAAACGTTGAAGGGTAGCTAAGTTTAACTAATTGCAGGATCAGAAGACTGCAAGAAGAAACAAGATAGCAAGAGGCCTAATATGGATAATTGATAGTGGATGTTCTGAGCACATGACATGTGACAAGAACCTACTATCAGATTACGTTGAAAAGCCAGGACCACAGGTCACCTTTGGATGTAACTCTAAAGGACACACCAAAGGATATGGAAATGGAAAGGTTGGCAAGACTACCATCTCAAATTTATCATATGTTGAGGGTCTTAGCCACAATCTATTTTCGGTTAGTCAATTCTGTGCCAATGGTAATCAGATCATTTTTGATACTAACAACTGTTTTGTGAAGAACAAGGAAGGAGATGAGATACTCCTTACCGGAAAATTGCAGGACAGGCTATATATTGTCCAGTGGACAAACCAGATCGAGACTTGCTTAATCACTAAAATTGTATCAGAAACAAGCTGGTTATGGCACAAGAGATTGAGTCCCCTAAATTTCAAGTCAATCAATAGGATTGCCAAAGAAAAATTAGTGGAAGGTCTACTAGATCAAGTATATGACAAAGATCATATATGTGACGCTTGTCAAGATGGAAAGCAAACCAGATCATCCTTTACAAACAAAACAACTCACTCAACATCAAGAATACTGGAGCTTTTGCATTTGGATCTGTTTGGACCAGTTAAACCACTAAGCATAAATGGGAGAAAATACACCTTATTAATCATAGATGACTACTCAAGGTTCACCTGGGTCATCTTTCTGTTAAAGAAGAAAGAGACACTAGCTAAACAGAAGGAGGTGAGCATAGTTACTATTAGAACAGATCGATGAACAGAATTTCTCAACCAAAAGATTAAAGCATACTGCAATAAGATGGGGATCACTCATCAAACTTCAGCTGCTAGAATATCTCAACAAAATGGAGTTGTTGAAAGGCAAAATAGATCATTGAAAGAAGCAGCTCGTACTATGCTAAATGCTACCAATCTACCCAAGAAATTCTGGGCAGAAGCTATCTACACAGCCTGTTATACTAAGAACAGATCATCAATTACACTTAGACATGGAAAGACACCATATGAGATCTGGAATAATAGAAAGCCTAAGATCTCTTACTTTCGCACTTTCGGTTGTTTATGTTACATACATAATAATGGGAAATCTCAATTGAGGACTTTTGACAGCAAAATTGATCCTGGAATATTCTTAGGATATTCTGATGTCATTAAAGCGTATTGAGTCTACAATAAGAACTCTCATATTGTGGAGGTAACACCTCATGTTGTTTTTGATGAGTCTATTGTTGAGTACAGGTCACCAGATGATAAACAGACAGAAAACCAGATGACTACAAGAAAGATGAATGAGATGTTACTAGAAGATATTCTAACCTTGAATTCAAAAATTGATGATGAAGAGATCAATACTCCACCTATTGCTGAAGAAATCATACAGCAATGGGGAACAATCCAACATGAACTGGTTGAAAACTGATCACCAAATGAAAGTAATGAAACAGTCATTGCAGAAGATGATTAACCTAAAAATCTAGTTCCAGAGACAGGAGCAGATGAGAATCCATTCCAAGCTTCATCAACAGCTCACACTGAATTTGAGGAACCAACAAATCAACCTGATCCTGAGATATCTGATGAAGAGATGACCAGGAGAAGGAGATGGATACAAGATCATCCACCAGAACAGATTTTTGGGAACCCATCAGATCGTGTGCAAACAAGAAGAATGCATGGAGAAAGCGCCTTGCTAAGCTGCTATCTCTCTCGCATTGAACCATCCGATGCTCATGAAGCACTACAAGATGCAGATTGGATAACAACAATGCAAGAAGAACTTAATGAGTTCAAAAGAAATGAGGTTTGATATCTCGTGGACAGACCCAAACACCAAGGAGTAATTGGTGTAAAATGGGTGTTCAAAAATAAACGAGATGAGAATGGTGAAGTAGTCAAAAGCAAAGCCAGATTAGTAGCTAAAGGCTATAATCAAAAGAAGGCATTGATTTTGATGAAATATTTGCACCGGTAGGCAGACTAGGAGCAATAAGGTTGTTCTTAGCATATGCTGCACACAAAAGGTTCAAGGTATACCAGATGGATGTCAAAAGTGCTTTTCTAAATGGTATCCTTAAAGAAGAAGTATATGTGGAGCAGCCACTTGGATTCGAGGAAGCAGATCCAAACCAAAAAGTATACAGACTGACAAAAGCAGTCTACGGTCTAAAACAAGCTCATAGAGCTTGGTATGAGACGTTGTCCACTTTTAGTACAGATCTATGTAGATGATATCATATTTGGATCTCAATCTACCTATTTGTGTGATAAATTTGCTGAACTTATGAAAAATAAGTATCAAATGTCCATGATGGGCGAAATGAGCTTCTTTCTAGGTTTGTAGGTTAAACAGTTACCAAATGGCATCTTCATTAGTCAAGCAAAGTATATTCACGATCTGCTGACTAAATTTGGAGTCAAAGACAGTAAACCTGTTAAGATCCCAATGCAGACCAACGGGAAAATTGATCCTGATCCAGAGGGAAAACCAGCTAATATTATTCAATACATAGGGATCATAGGATCACTACTCTATCTAACTGCCAGTCGACCTGACATTACATTTGCAATATGAGTATGTGCAAGATATCAAGCAAACCCCAAAAAGTCTCACATGGAAGCAGCTAAGAAGATATTAAGATATCTTAAGATAACAACTCATATTGGATTATGGTATCCATGTGAAGACAACTTTGAGCTAACTGGATACACAGACTCAGATTATGCTGGATGCAAGTTGGACAGAAAGTCAACATTTGGCGCATGTCAGTTTTTAGGAAATAAACTGATCTCTTGGTTCTCAAAGAAACAGACATCTGTTGCCACATCAACCATAGAAGCTGAATATATGGCAGCAGGGAGTTGTTGCGCTCAAATACTCTGGTTAAAACAACAACTCAAGGACTATGAGATCTATGTCAAAGAGATACTCATTTTCTGTGATAGCTCTAGTGCTATAGCAATCTCACAGAACCCAGTCTTGCATACCAGATGCAAACATGTAGATATGAGACATCACTTTATACGGGATCATGTTGAAAGAAAACATGTACAGATCGAGAAAATACACACTGAAATACAGAGAGCAGAAATTCTTACTAAAGCATTACCAGAAGAAAGATTCAAGATACTTTGTGGAAAATTAGGATTGTTAAATCTGGAAGAGAGGGCCAGATTGATATAGTCCAGATTGATGAAGAACAGATCAAGTAAAATTCCAACCTGGAATTGACACCAGAACATCAAAATAAAAATTGATGAAGAACAGATCGTTTCAAAATTCAACGGGAATTATTAACAGATCATCACAAGATTGCTGTCCAAAATTGAAAGTGGCATAAAACAGATCGATAGTGTTGACAACAGTTCGTTAATTAGGAGATCGATCTGGAGCAGATGACTAGTAGCCACGTGGATATTAATTAGTCTTTTTATTAATATTCCCATTACTTAGTCAATGAGGAATGTCAAAAGAATAAATCTAATTACGGCGATTATCTCATTCTTAATCATAGCCTATATGTCTAAATTCTGACAAAATATACCATATCTTTTATTTTCGTGATGATTAAGTACAGTGTTTGGGAACTGTGATATCGAAGATATTTACCAAATCAAGAAAAAGGAAGCTACTTGACGGCCCAAACCAACACGCGCTGCACTGCAACCCTAGGATCAAAAGCGCGTGTATCTGACGCAGAGTAGAGGCGGTGATAGACTATAAGTCTATAACTCAGAAAAGCGGGAAAAGCTGAAAAAGGGAAGAATATCAATTAAATTATTACTCTGTTTATCACTTATCTATATATATTTGATAAGGCGGTTCGACTATCACCTACACTCTTCTTCCTCGACAAACACTTAGCAAGTTTCTTTTCACCATTCCTAGCTCTCTCAAAACCTTTCAAAAATCTATCCTTACAAATGGCTCCCAAATCAACTCTGTTTCTCGACCAAGTCATATTTCTGAATCAATACATTCATCAAGATCTATATGCCGTTCTTGATACCTACGGCTTTCACAAACTGGACAAGGCTTTCGCCCTTGTTAAACGATGCAAAGGTTTCCATTTTATAAGTTTTCTCTTAAACCATTTTGTATGTTTTTAAACGCTCTGAAACCTCTTAAACCCGTATTGGAAAATGAGTCTTTTCATTAGTATGCATCTGTGAACAAATATTGAATCGTGAAATTTGATATTCTGTATTGCTTAAACTGTTGAACAATCATACTTCATTGATGGAAGAATGGTGTTCACCTATATCTCGTTTCAACTGTTGTAGGATTTCATAACATTATCACTACACACCCTCTACAATTCCTGCCAAAGGAAGTGGCAACTTTCTATCTCTCATGGCAAGGAGAGAAAGGTGGGAACGAAGCTACTATTTGAGTAAGCAAGGGAAGCACTATCAGCAATACTACATACAACATGCTGAATATTATAGATGAAGTCTACAAACTGAGAGCTGAAGGTCTCAGCCTTGGAGATATCACAGACGAGCAACTACAAGAGGCAATAGAGATAGTGATGGTAGTGCCCATCCATTATACGAACAAAATGTTCAACAGGGGACTGCTTGCGCCTGAATTCAAGATCTTGTTCGAATTCGTTCAGAGAATTTTCATGAATCACAACGGTTCCTACGACGAAGTCACCCCAGAGATGTTTAAGATTCTTGCTGCTGTTGTACTGAATCTGCCAGTAAACTGGAGCAGAATTCTCTTTGATCTATTGGCAAAGGAGGCCAAGATGATTACGTTTGTAAAAGGAGCAAGTCCAGGCATTGAAGTGAGAAGAAGTAGCCTGCGACACTCCACCAAGATCAGCTACATGCTGGAAACCTTCTTCAAACAACACAAGTGGGATAACGTGATTGAGTTCAACGACAAATTGCGATTCCCAAAGGATCAACATCAGATAGAGATGTCCATGGGAATCACAGCCAATCTGATAGCCAAAATCACAGATCCAGTACATGTGAACGCTCTGATGGAGATGGGAAGCTCGAATCCAATCTGGATTCCCCCATCTGCCCCTGCAGAAAAATCAATTAAATCGAGAGCCACCAAGGAAAAGCCAATGGAGAAAACCCCTTCAAAACGAGTCAGCAGAAGAGCAAGCTCAGTGGATACTGATGCTTCAACAGCTGCTCTTCAGCCAAAACCCAAGAGGGGAAGGTTACAAAAACTTTCTGAACCAGTGGAAGAGGTCCAGGTTCAAGAACCTGTCATTTCAGATATACCTATCCCTCAACAGGAGGTTGAGGTTGAGGGTGTGGATGATATTCTGATTAGAGGATAGCCAGAGGAAGCTGTACCACTTTCATCCTTCAATCCAAGTCAAGAAAAGAACTTCTCACCTGCTCACACAGCCAGTCCATCATCTGCTGAACAGTTAGAGCAGATTGAAGAGGATGAAGAAGAAGAAGATGAATCCTCCGATGAGGATGTGGAGAAGAAAACAGCAGAGACTGTGGTGAAGCTGCTGGAAGCAGAAGCAGATCACTCAGTCCTTAAATCATTTCCTGGCATTCAACTCACTCCAGAAAGCTATGATGCTGCCAAACAACTGAAGTTATTGCTTCTCATTAAGGACAAGGAATTTTATGTCCTTGACGCCTTACTCAAAACCAGATCGATCGACGCTCTCAAAGCAGAAGAAGCCACATTTCTGAATATCTTCGACGTCTCCTCTGTTGCAGAGTTGAGAGAGACTTATCTTCAGACTATCTTGGCAATAGCTCAACATGAGGCCAAGCAGCTACAGATCGATCTGAGGCCATTATACGAGAAAGCAGGACTGTCACACTTCTTTGATATTGTAGTCGATGAGGAGGAAGATATAGATGAAGCTCACCAATAGGGTGTAGCAGAACAAGAACATGAACCAGCTCAGCAACAGGTTGATGCTGCTGACAAAGTAATACCAACTGCACCATCTGCTGAAACAAATGCACAAGTTGAGGGGGAACCAGCCTAGAAGAGCAAAATCCAGATAGAGGTTGTTGGTTACATAAGGGATGAAGATCATCTTGCTGGATAGAGGGTGGGAGGAAAACTCACTGATAATATCTATACCCCTGCTGTCGCAGCAACCATGGAGGAATTCGTAGAGGCACCAGATCTGGAAGAGATATTGATGACTCAGCATCAATCTCTGTCCAATGAACAAGTCAAAGACCTTATCTCCCACAAGGTAGACAAGTTCATGTATGGCACTCTCTCAACAATCCAAGACCAGGCCACTAGAATCCTCACTGAGTTCAACAACAGCATCAAATCTCATGTAGAACAGGTGGATTCAGAACTGAGGAGAGTATGCAGAATAAAGCTCGAGGAGCTTAGCAAAAAGATGGATGATGACAGATCTGCTGCAGAACAGAGAAAAGAGCAGATTGATCAGACTCTGTCATCAATGGAGCACAAGGTTCAAGAAATGTATAAGATTGTCACAGACTTTGCCAACAAGGAGAAAGACATGGTTCATGCCATAGTCAAGGACCAGACTAATGGAGTCTTTGAGGAAGTGATCAAAACAGCAAAAGCTGAAATCAGATCACAACTCAGACAATTTGAAGATAATGGCGTCAACTTCGTTGAGAGGAAGCTGAGGGATCTGCTCAATCTACGAGGCCAACAAGCAGATCAAGTCAATCCCAACCACTGAAGAAGAAAAGGAAGAAGTCTGGATCCGACTGGTCCTTCTCTGCACCTATTAAAACAAAGAAGCCAAAAGAAGGAGAAACCAGCTGGGTGCCAGATAATCTGAAGAATGGATGGGAGGGGCTGAAGTATGGTTTCATCATGTGCCGCTACTTCATCAAAGAACCGACTTACTGCGAAGGCACAGCGAATGAAGCGTTCAATCTGTATCTGGACTTAAATGATGCTAAGGATCTGGTCCAGGCCATTAGAGCAGCAGCTGCAGAGGCCCAGATCACTATTACTGCCCAGAGAGGAAATATAGAGAATGTCCTGATATCCCTGGCATAAAAATTCCTGACAAGACCTACCTGCTCAATTTCATAAACCAACTTGCAGAGAACAGAGGATACAAGATCGATGCAGAAGACCCAGACTACATCAGGGTCAGAGAGGGTGTATACGAGAGTGTCCAGATGATATCAGATGATACTAGAGCAAAGATGAAGAAACAACAAGGAGAAAAGAGGAAGAGCAGATAGATCATCTTTCCACATCTTTTACTATCTGAAATTCTTACACTTTGGAATCTGTAATCCTTTTGCTTTTTATCTATAAAATTCTTGAGTTTCTGATGACAAAACCTTATTTTCCAGAACATATATAAACTGCTATTAATCGTTATAACCTAATAACGAAAACATAAACAATCTGGCTCTCAAACCAGATCACTCTTAAAACTTATAGGATGATATTGTAAAGTGTAGTTTCGATATCATCAAAAAGGGGGAAATTGTTGGGAACCCCGAAGTATTTTGGTTTTGATGATCTCTCGAAACACACTTAGTCTTTACAGTTTTCATTCGATGTTCACAGCTAAGCACCAGATCGATAGAGTCATCAAACCACCAGATGACATCATCCTACACATCATATCCATTTGCCACGTCAATATTGAAGCCCATCC
>JAPKLX010000595.1:11242-77637 GCA_026898415.1 Leonotis leonurus
GAAGGAAAGTAACCGTTAGCGATCTGCTTTCCATACTTAGAGGATGGAGTCAACGTTTCTACAAGGTAAGAACAGATATGATGGACATCATTGATTGAGAATCTACAATCATCCCACGCCAATCAACAAACGGCTAGAATTTCAAATTCAAAGCCTATATATATTTGGAGCTCAAAGTCTGGAGAATATAGATGCTACATCGATAAAACACTCTCAAGCAATCAATCTCAACTTCAGAATCAAGACTTCAAACTGCTTGTGATTCTATATCACATCAACCCAACCTCGATTCAAGTCTGTCTTATCGAGAGAAAGGAGATCACCCTGCTAGCTAGTAGTTTTCTAGTGGTAACGTAGAGGTAATCTGTTGTAAAGGGACACGACCCTTACTTCGTGCATAAGTATCCTTCTAGCTTTGATTGATACTTGTGACTCGTTCTCCACGAGTATAAAGAAGAAGAGTATCCTAGTAGTGGATAATCTGATCTAGTTTTGATCAGATCGTGGACGTAGGGATTTCCCGAACCACGTTAAACAACTGTGTCATTTATCTTTTTGCATATTTACTTTCAGCGGTTTATTATTCTAACTCTCTGCACTTCCATATAGACTGCATCTCAATCAATCTGGTTAATCTTTAAGGTTTTCAATATAAGAGCATCAACTAAATACACCATACTTCCGCATACATTATACTTAGAAAATAATAAGATCACTCTCATTATTATCTGAGCATTTACACTAGAGAGCAATCTGTCTGGACTGATCTGGTATCGATCTGCTAATCAATCTGGTCAGTCATCTACCAAGCAATTTCTTGTTTAAGAATAGCTTGAACTCTCTAATAAATAACCGAGTAAACTGAAAAGTTTGTATTTGGTGTATTACCCCCCCCCCCATACACCAAACCTTGCTTTTTCGGGACCAACAAGTGGTATCAGAGCAGTGGTTAAACTTGAATAGATCTAGGAAAAGACCCTTCGGAGGAACGTCGTGAAGCCAATCTGGATGACTTTGCTAAAGGGATCATATCTAGCACAGTCAAAGGTATACATCTGGCCAAAATCCAAGATCTGGATACTGCCAAAGAGATGTGGGATGCCTTAAGAGACTTGTGTCTAGGATCTGAAGTCATGATTGAGAACAAACTGTCACTTGCCTGCAACAAATATGATGAATTCAAAATGAAACTAGGCGAGACCATCGAACAAATGAAATCAAGATTCACTGGAATCTTACTTGAGATATCTGCGTTGAAAAACAACAAATATACTCAAAGAGAGAAAAACATAAAAATACTCAGAGCACTTCCACCTAGCTGGGAGATATACGCTGCAATGCAACCACTACGTGCTGATTTCAACGAACTCTCTACAGAAGCTCTATTTGATCATCTTGAAGGTCATGAATGTGATATCCAAAGAACTCGTGGACCAGATCATCTGTCCAAAAAGGCAGAAAATGGTTCAAAGAAGGAAAAAGAAGTTGCCTTCAAAGCGAAGAGCAAAACAGATGAACCTTCTGATTCTACTGCACCAGATGAAGAGAAGGGTTATGACAAACTACTAAAAGAGTTTGCAATGATTGCTAAACGCATGGACAAGATAGAGGTCAGATCGAAGAAATTCAGACGCTTCTACAAAGATAACAAAAACAAATTCTACAAAAAACGTGACAATGATCGATCTGATAGCAAGGATGAGTCAAAACAACAGACAGGTAAATCCTCAAAAATATCTAACTCAACAGATTATACCTGCTTTGGTTGTGGTAGAACAGGTCACTTCAAAACAGATTGCCCTGATTTGTCCAAATGCCAAAGAGAAGAGTTAAGAGCAAAAAGAGATCGAAAACTCAAATATGAACGCAAGGCCATGCAGGCTGAACAAGAATCAAGCAGCTCGAGTCATTTTTCAGATAGCTCATCAGAGAATGATGAAGCATTCTATGCTAATGATGAAGAAAGTTGGGATGAATGCTATGTGGGACTAGACAACAGTCTGGATGAAGTCGAGGTAAATTCTTGCAATTCCAATTCCTCAAATGATAATAATTTGGAACAGGAAATAGAAGATCAATCTGAATACTCATGGGAAGAAGTCAATGAGATGTTCAAGAGCTATTCGAGCATCAAAAGACTGTTTAGAGAAGTTGTAGAAGAAAATGATAGGCTGAAGAAATCTGAACATTGAGCACAGCTAACACCCAATTCGTTGCCCAAGTAACTGAACTGGAAGAATAGATCAAGGGAAAAGATAGAGAGATTCACTCTCTAAACTCAAAGGTTAGAGATCTCATCATCAGAACGTAGCTGAAGAAAAGATAAAGAAAGACAAAGAAATGATCTACAAAAGTGATGAACATGCCAAACTGCTAATCAATCTGCAGCAAAAGGGCACATCTGGAATAGGATATCCAGGTCACTCGGAAAAATCTTTGGGAACCATAAACTTTGTACCAGAGAGAAAGCAAATACCAGATCAAGTAATAAATCTGAGAAACAAAAAAGATCATCCCCAGAAGATGATGATAAAAGAGACCGGGTACAAACAATACTACCAAACAAAGGGTCAACCAGCTTATTACACAGAAACAGATCATGTTCATGAAAAGAATGTCAACAAGACATTATCCACCAAAAATATCAACAGGACAAAGAATGTTAACAGGACAGTACCTATTAAGAAGGAATTGAAGAATGATGGAATAGAGAGACATCATCCATCTGTATTCCATTCTCTGTCTAGAGTTGATAATGATGGGAACACCATTACTTGCTATATTTCTTTTCCTAACCCAAAAATGTTCTGTATTCGAAAGGGAACATTTGCTAATAACCAAGAACCCAAACGTTGAAGGGTAGCTAAGTGTAATTAATTGCAGGACCAGAGGACTGCAAGAAGAAACAAGATAGCAAGAGGAACAATCTGGATAATAGATAGTGGATGTTCGAAGCACATGACTTGTGACAAGAATCTACTATCAAATTACATTGAAAAACCAGGACCACAGGTCACCTTTGGATGTAACTCAAAAGGATACACCAGAGGATATGGACATATAAAAGTTGGCAAGACCACCATCTCAAATGTATCGTATGTTGAGGGTCTTAGTCACAATCTGTTTTCAGTAAGTCAATTCTGTGCTAATGGTAATCAGATTGTTTTTGATACTAACAACTGGTTTGTGAAGAACAAGGAAGGAGATGAGATACTCCTTACCGGAAAATTGCAGGATAGGCTATATATTGTCCAATGGTCAAACTAGATCGAGACATGCTTAGTCACTAAAACTGTATCAGAAACAAGCTGGTTGTGGCACAAGAGATTGAGTCACCTAAACTTCAAGTCAATCAACAGGATTGCCAAAGAAAAATTAGTGGAAGGTCTACCAGATCAAGTATATGATAAAGATCATATATGTGATGCTTGTCAAGCTGGAAAGCAAACCATATTATCCTTTACAAGCAAAACAGCTCATTCAACATCTAGAATACCGGATCTTTTGCATCTAGATCTGTTTGGACCAGTTAAACCACTAAGCATAAATGGAAGAAAATACACCTTAGTAATCATAGATGACTACTCAAGGTTCACTTGGGTTATCTTTCTGTTAAAGAAGAAAGAGACACTAGCCAAACTACCTGATTTTCTACACAAGATCACCAAACAGAAAGAGGTCAGTGTAGTTACTATTAGAACAGATCGATGAACAGAATTTCTCAACCAGAAGATTGAAGCATACTGCAATAAGATGGGTATCACTCATCAAACTTCAGCTGCTATAACACCTCAACAAAATGGAGTTGTTGAAAGGCGAAATAGATCATTGAAAGAAGCAGCTCGTACTATGCTAAATGCTACCAATCTACCCAAGAAATTCTGGACAGAAGCTATCTACACAGCCTGTTATACTCAGAACAGATCATCAGTTACACTCAGACATGGAAAGACACAATATGAGATCTGGAACAATAGAAAGCCTAAGATTTCTTACTTTCGTACTTTTGGCTGTTTGTGTTACATACACAATAATGGGAAATCTCAATTGAGGACTTTGGATAGCAAAACTGACCCTGAAATATTCTTAGGATATTCTGATGTCAGTAAAGCGTATCGAGTCTACAATAAGAACTCTCATATTGTGGAGATAACACCTCATGTTGTCTTTGATGAGTCTATTGTTGAGTATAGGTCACTAGAAAATAAACAGACAGAGAATCAGATGACTACATGAAAGATGAATGAAATGCTACTAGAAGATATTCTTATCTGGAATTCAAAAAGTGATGATGAAGAGATCAAAACTCCACCAATTGCTGAAGAAATTATACAACAAGGGGGAACAATCCAACATGAACTGGATGAAAACAGATCACCGACTGAAAGCAATGAAACAGTCATTGCAGATGATGATCAATCTGAAAATCTAAATCCAGAAGCAAGAACAGATGAGAATCCATTTCAAGCATCATCAACAGTTCACACTGAATTTGAGGAACCAACAGATCAACCTGATCCTGAGATATCTGATGAAGAGATGACCAGGAGAAGGAGATGGATACAAGATCATCCACCAGAACAGATAGTTGGGAACCCATCAGATCGTGTGAAAACGAAAAGAATGCATGGAGAAAGTGCCTTGTTAAGCTGCTATCTCTCTCGCATTGAACCATCTGATGCTCATGAAGCATTACAAGATGCAGATTGGATAACTGTAATGCAAGAAGAACTTAATGAGTTCAAAAGAAATGAGGTCTGGTATATCGTGGACAGACCCAAACACCAAGGAGTTATTGGTGTAAAATGGGTGTTCAAAAATAAACAAGATGAGAAGGGTGAAGTAGTCAGAAACAAAGCCAGATTAGTAGCTAAAGGCTATAATCAACAAGAAAACTTTGATTTTGATGTAACATTTGCACCCGTAGCCAGACTAGAAGCTATAAGGCTGTTCTTGGCATATGCTGCACACAAAAGATTCAAGGTATACCAGATGGATGTCAAAAGTGCCATTCTAAATGGTATCCTTGAAGAAGAAGTTTATGTGGAACAACCAAATCAAAAGGTATACAGACTGACAAAAGCAGTCTATGGTCTAAAACAAGCCCCTAGAGCTTGGTATGAGACATTGTCTACATTTCTACTAGAATCTGGATTCAGAAGAGGATCTGTTGACAAGACTTTGTTCATCATCAAAGTCAAAGAGAATATCCTCTTAGTACAGATCTATGTAGATGATATCATATTTGGATCCCAATCTACTTATTTGTGTGATAAATTTGCTGAACTTATGAAAAATAAGTATCAAATGTCCATGATGGGAAAAATGAGCTTCTTTCTAGGTTTGCAGGTCAAATAGTTACCAGATGGCATCTTCATTAATCAAGCAAAGTATATTCACGATCTGCTGACCAAATTTGGGATCAAAGACAGTAAACCTGTTAAAATTCCAATGCAGACCAACGGGAAAATTGATCCTGATCCAGAGGGAAAACCAGCAAATATCACTCAATACAGAGGGATCATAGGATCACTACTCTACCTAACTGCCAGTCGACCTGACATAACATTTGCAGTAGGTGTATGTGCAAGATATCAAGAAAACCCCAAAAAGTCTCACATGGAAGTAGCTAAGAAGATATTAAGATATCTTAAGGGAACAACTCACATTGGACTATGGTACCCATGTGAAGACAACTTTGAGCTAACTGGATACACAGATTAAGATTATGCTGGATGTAAGCTGGACAGAAAGTCAACATCTGGTACATGTCAGTTTTTAGGAAATAAACTGATCTCTTGGTTCTCAAAGAAGCAGACATCTGTTGCCACATTAACCACAGAAACTGAATATATGGCGGCAGGGAGCTGTTGTGCTCAAATACTCTGGTTAAAACAACAACTCAAAGACTATGAGAATCCTATGCTATATCCATTTTCTGTGATAGTTCCAGTGCTATAGCTATCACACAGAATCCTGTTTTGCATATCAGATGCAAACACGTAGATGTGAGACATCACTTTATAAGGGATCGTGTTGAAAGAAAACATGTACAGATCGAGAAGATACACACTGAGATACAGAGAGCAGATATTCTCACCAAAGCATTACCAGAAGAAAGATTTAACATGCTTTGTGGGAAATTAGGATTGTTAAATCTGGAAGAAAGAACCAGATTGATGTAATACAGATTTATGAAAAACAAGATCTCCTAAAATTCCAACAGGGAATTTGCACCAGATCATCAAAAATTGATGAAGAACAGTCAACGAGAAATATTAAAAGGTCATCACACAAGATTGATACAGAGGGAAAATCAACAAATATCACTCAATACAGAGGGATCATAGGATCACTACTCTACCTAACTACCAGTCGACCTGACATCACATTTGCAGTAGGAGTATGTGCAAGATATCAAGCAAACCCCAAAGAGTCTCACATGGAAGCAGCTAAGAAGATATTAAGATATCTTAAGGGAATAACTCACATTGGATTATGGTATCCTTGTGAAGATAACTTTGAGCTAACTGGATATATAGACTCAGATTATGCTGGATGCAAGTTAGACAGAAAGTCAACATCTGGCACATGTCAATTTCTAGGAAATAAACTGATCTCATGGTTCTCAAAGAAGCAGACATCTGTTGCCACATCAACTACAGAGGCTGAATATATGGCAGCTGGAAGCTGTTGTGCACAAATACTCTGGTTAAAACAACAGCTCAAAGACTATGAGATCGATGTCAAGGAGATACCCATTTTCTGTGATAGCTCTAGTGCTATAGCAATCACACAGAATCCTATTTTGCATACCAGATGCAAACATGTAGATGTGAGACATCACTTTATAAGGGATCATGTTGAAAGAAAACATGTACAGATCAAGAAGATACACACTGAGATACAGAGAGCAGATATTCTCACCAAAGCATTACCAGAAGAAAGATTTAACATGATTTGTGGGAAATTAGGATTGTTAAATCTGGAAGAAAGAACCAGATAGTCTTAGAACAGATCATGTAAAATTCCAACTGGGAATTGAAACCAGAGCATCTAAGTACAAGTTAATGATCAAACAGATCAATTAAATTCCAACCGGGAATTATTAAAAGGTCATCACACAAGATAGATGTCCAAATTTGAAAGTGGCTTAAACAGATCGATAGTGTTGACAACAGTTCGTTAATTAGGAGATCGATCTGGACCAGATGACTAGCAACCACGTGGATATTAATTAGTCTTTTTATTAATATTCCCATTACTTGGTCAAGGGGGAAAGTCAACAAGAAACGGCGATTATGTCAATTTTAATCATAGTCCATATATCTAAATTTTGACATAATATACCAAATCTTTTATTTTTGATGATTAAGTACAGTGTTTGGGAACCGTGATCGAGGAGATTTTTACCTAATCAAGAAAAATGAAGAAAATTGACGGATAAAACAGACACGCGCCACGCTGCAACCGTAGGATCAAGCGCGTGTATCAAACGCAGAGGAGAGAAGATAATAGACCATAAGTCTATAACTCAGAAAAGCGGGAAAAGCTGAAAAAGGAAAGAATATCAATTAAATTATTACCTTGTTTATCACCTATCTATATATTTGATAAGGCGGTTCGACTATCACCTACATTCTTCTTCTTCGACAAACACTTAACAGTTTTTCTCCATTCCAAACTCTCTCAAAATCTTCAAAAACCTATCTATCAAAATGGCCCCAAAATCATCTTTGTATCTTGAGCAAGTGAAATTTCTGAAACCATACATTCATCAAGATCTATATGCTGTTCTTAACACCTACGGATTTCACAAACTGGACAAGGCTTTCGCCCTTGTTAAAAGCTGCAAAGGTTTCCAGTTTTTTTTAAAGTTTTCTTTTAAACTGTTTTATATATCTGAATGCTCTGAAATCTCTTAAACCCGTATTGAAAAACTTTTTTTATCCATTTGCATGCATATGTGAACATATATTGTAGCATGAAACTTGATATCCGATATTGCATAAAACTGTCGAGCACTCATACTTCATTGATGGAAGAATGGTGTTAGTCTATATTGTTTAAATTTTGTTGTAGGATGTCATACTATTATCACCTCGCACCCTGTCCAGTTTCTACCAAAGGAAGTGGCAACTTTCTATCTCTCATGGCAAGGAGAGAGGTGGAAATGAAGCCACCATTCGAGTAAGCAAGGGAAATACTATCAGCAACACAACATACAATGTACTGAACATTATCGATGAAGTTTACAAACTGCGAGATGAAGGTCTCACTCTTGGAGACATTACTGAAGAACAATTACAAGAGGCGATAGAGACTGTGATGGTAGTGCCCATCCATTATACGAACAAGATGTTCAATAGGGCACTGCTTGCACCTGAATTCAAGAACGTATTTGAATTCGTCCAGAGAATTTTCATGAATCACAATGGTTCCTACGACCAAGTCACCCCAGAGAAATTCAAAATCCTTGCTGCTGTCGTGCTGAATTTGCCAGTGAACTGGAGCAGAATTCTTTTTGATCTCTTGGCAAAGGAGGCCAAGATGATCACATTTGTGATAGGAGCGAGTCCAAGTATTGAATTGAGGAGAAGCAGCCTGCGACACTCCACTAAGATCAGCTACATGCTGGAATCTTTCTTCAAACAACACAAGTGGGATACTATGGTTGAATTCAACGACAGATTGCGCTTCCCAAAGGATCAACATCAAATTGAGATGTCTATGGGAATCTCTGCTAATTTGATAGCTAGGGTGACAGACAATGTTTATGCCAACGCACTGATGGAGATGGAGAGCTCGAATCCAATCTAGATTCCCCCATCTGCCCCTGCAGAAAAATCCACCAAGACCAGAGTTACAAAAGAAAAGCCAACTGAAAGGACCCCTTCCAAGAGAGTAACCAGGAGAGCCAGCTCAGTGGACACTGATGCTTCCACAGCAGCTCAACAACCAAAACAAAAGAGGAGAAAACTATTGAAACTCTTAGAACAAGAGGCAGAGGTCCAGATTCAAGAACTAGTTCTTATAGATTTACCCATTCCTCAACAGGAGGTAGAGGTTGAGGATGTGGATGAAATTCTGATTGGAGGACAGCTAGAGCAAGCTGTACCACTCTCATCCTTCAATCCAAGTCAAGAAAAGGACTTCTCACCAGCTCACACAGCCAGCCCATCATCTGCTGAACAACTAGAGCAGATTGATGAAGAGGAAGAAGGTGAAGATGAATCCTCTGATGAGGATGTGGAGAAGAAAAAGGTAGAAATAGTAGTGAAACTACTAGAAGCTGAAGCAGATCACTCAATTCTTAAATCATTTCCTGGAATCCAGCTAACTCCTGAAAGTTACGAAGCTGCAAAACGCCTAAAATTTGTTCTGCTCATTAAGGACAAGGAATTTTATGTCCTTGACGCCTTACTCAAGACAAGATCAATCGACGCTCTCAAGGCAGAAGAAGCCACTCTTCTCAATATTTTTACTGCCTCTTCCATTGCTGATTTAAGAGACACATATCTTCCAGACATCCTGGCCATGGCCAAATATGAGGCCAAAGAGCTAAAGATCGATCTCAGATTGATATATGATAAAGCAGGGATGCTGGAGTTCTTTAAAAGTATTGATGGGAATGAAGATGAAGAACTTGTTGATGCTCACCAACAGGGTGCAGCTATACCAGAATCAGAACCAGATCAACACCAAGCTGATGCTGCAGAACAGATCACACCAACTGCACAGGCTGAGGGGGAACCAGCCAAGACGAACAAAATTCAGATTGTAGTGGTTAATTATCCACGAGAGGAGACAGAACCAGCTGGACAGAGGGTGTGAGGTAACCTAACAGATGGCATTTTCACCCCTACTGTCGCAACAACTATGGAAGATTTTGTTGAGACTACAAGTTTGGAGGATATATTGATGACTCAGCATCAATCCTTATCCAATACCCAAGTCAATGATCTCATATCCATCAAGGTTGACAAGTTCATGTATGGCATTCTCTCAACAGTCCAAGACCAGGCCACCAGAATTCTCACAGAATTCAACAACAACATTAAATCTCATGTGGACCAGGTGGACTCAGAGTTGAGGAGAGTTTGCAGATTAAAACTGGAAGAGTTAAGCAAGAAAATGGATGATGATGCAGCTGAGCAGAGGAAAGAACAGATCGATCAAACTCTGGCAACTATAGAAATCAAAGTTCAAGAAATGTATAGAATAGTTACAGAGTTTGCTAAGAAGGAGAAAGACATGGTTCATTCCATAGTAAAAAACCAGACAGATGGAATCTCTGAAGAAGTGATCAAAGCTGCAAATATAGAAACCAGAGTGCAATTCAGAAAATTTGAGCATGAAGGGAAAAATTTTGTAGAGAGGAAGCTAAGCGAACTGCGCTATCCCACGAAGACATTGATTGACTCATACTTCGATGAGATTGGGATAATCAAGGAAGATCAAGAGAACTATAAAGCTGATCTGGCCAAAGCAAAATCTTCATTGGAGAAAAAGATCGATGAATCCAACATGAACATTACCTCCCTCCTCACACACAAGCTGGACTCAGAGAAAGAGATGAAGGAAATGAAGGAGGAGATCACCTCCCTTAAGGCACTCATCAACATCTACATTGATGATGTCGAAAAGGGGGAAGGATCTAGGCAGAAAGGAAGGTCTGGAGGAAAGGAAGCTGAAAAAGAAAAGGACCAAACTGGTGTTGCTGGAGAGAAAACAGAGGAGGCTCAAATTAAACAGCCAGCACACCCAGATCAACCAGGCAAGAAGCTAGCTGAATCAAGCAGTTCATCAAGTCAATCCTAGATATCAAAGAAGAAAAGGAAGAAGTCTGGATCAGGTTGGTTCTCTTCTGCACCTATCAAGACCAAAAAGCAGAAAGAAGGAGAAACCAACTGGGTGCTAGCCAATCTGAAGGATGGATGGGAAGGATTGAAATATGGCTTCATCATGTGCCGCTATTTCATCAAGGAACCAGCATACTGCGAGGGCACAACGAATGAAGCATTCAATCCGTACTTAGGTGTTATAGCTTTTATTGGTGTTAAACTGTTCTACGTGTTAACAGATCACTACACATGAAGTGAATTCTGATAGAGAACAGATTAGGAGATGACTTGGCATGTAGAGGAGTTATTCCTATAGAAGTCATTTCTGTAATAGTCTAGGTTGAAGATCAAGACATTTCACAAAAGAGAAGAAATCGATCTGCTGTAAGAGACTACAACCAGATCACCGACCAGATCGATGATCACAACAAGACACCAGATCGATAGAGTCATCAAACCACCAAATGACATCATCCTACACATCATATCCTCTTGCCACGTCAATATTGAAGCCCATCCAATAGGGTTTGGGAAGAGAATCCATGATTGACACAAGGAAGGAAAGTAACCGCTAGCAATCTGATTTCCATACTTAGAGGATTGAGTCAACGTTTCTACAAGGCAAGAACATATATGATGGATATCATTGATTGGAAATCTACAATCAATCTCACGCCAATCAACAATGGCTAGAATTTCAAATTCAAAGCCTATATATTTGAAGTTCAAGGTCTGGAGAAGAAGATACACGTGCGCTATATCGAAAAAGTTACTCTCAAGCAATCAATCTCAACATCAGACTAAGAGCTTCAAACTACTAGTGATTCTACATCACACCAACCCAAACCTCGATTCAAGTCTATCTTATCGAGAGAAAGAAGATCACCCTGCTAGCTAGTAGTTTTCTAGTGGTAACGTAGAGGTAATCTGTTGTAAAGGGACACGACCCTTACTTCGTGCATAAGTATCCTTCTAGCTTTGATTGATACTTGTGACTCGTTCTCCACGAGTATAAAGAAGAAGAGTATCCTAGTAGTGGATAATCTGATCTAGTTTTGATCAGATCGTGGACGTAGGGATTTCCCGAACCACGTTAAACAACTGTGTCATTTATCTTTCTGCATATTTACTTTCAGCGGTTTATTATTCTAACTCTCTGCACTTCCATATAGACTGCATCTCAATCAATCTGCTTTAATCAATCTGGTTAATCTTTAAGGTTTTCAATATAAGAGCATCAACTAAATCCACCATACTTCCGCACACACTATACTTAGAAAATAATAAGATCACTCTCATTATTATCTGAGCATTTACACTAGAGAGCAATCTATCTGGACTGATCTGGTATCGATCTGCTGATCAATCTGGTCGGTCATCTGCCAAGCAATTTCTTGTTTAAGAATAGCTTGAACTCTCTAATAAATAACCGAGTAAACTGAAAAATTTGTATTTGGTGTATTCCCCCCCCCATACACCAAACCTTGCTCTTTCGGGACCAACACCTTCTCTTTTGGCTTATTTTCCTTCTTAAGGTTGGATTTTTCAGTCTTCCTCAACAATCTGGCATCCTCTACGTGGATGTATTTTCTAGTTCTGGACAACAAAACCTCAAAATCTCTTGGTGGCTTTCTCACTAGAGAATCAAAAAATGGTCCACTATGCATTTCCTCCATGAATGCGTGTACCTTTATAGAAGGATATACCTCTGGTGTTTTCAATACCGCAAGGTTAAACATCGTGAGGTATTCTCTCAACGATTCTTGTTGTTGTTGTTTTATTGTGGTTAATTGCAACGAACTTCTTGTTGTTCTTTTTGCACTTGCAAATTGATGTAAAAATAATTTCTTTAAATCATCAAAGTAGGTAAATGAGTTAGGTGGTGTACTGGCCCCACACACCAACACTTTCTTTCCCAGCCTGCTTTGTCCTCACTGACAGGCTAACCCAGGACACTTCCCATTAGGTCACCCATCATAGTATTGCTCCAAGCCAAGCACGCGTATCTTTGGAGTTTCTACTGAAAAGATGATGCACCATGTTGGTATGAGTAGTACTAATCAATTTCTTTAACCTCTCGTCAACAATGGTAGTGCAGACCCTTTTCGACTGAGGCAGGCCGCACTCCCTTAAGCTCTCTCGGGTACGATACATGGAGGACCCACCCTCCGGGAGGTGCTGAAGTCCACTTCCCAACACGGTGCAACTGGGCTACATTATCAAAGCGCATCAGATACTCCTCTGGATCACTATTACCCTGATATTCCAGGTGCACGGGACGAAAATTTCCTGGCAAAGGGTCCAATTGAATGGCATCTGAGAGATGACTTCAATCTGTTACTTGGAATGGAGGTTTACTTTGCGAGCGGTGCTTAACCGTGTTTATGGTATATCTTTCATGAGGTGTGCTACGTGCGGATGCTTCCTTCGCTTTAGACTGAGTTCTTTTAAAATTTTTGACCTCCTTTCAAAGCGCCTTCATCAATGATTTTTTCTTTTCCATTTCTTTCTTTTGTTCAACCAATAGTTTGCCATGCTTCCTCACTGGCATGTGAAAATGATGGTGGTTTATACGATTCATCTTGTTGTTCTTCTTCTTCTGATACTGGTAAAAGTTTATCTTTCACTACTTTACCCCCCTCCCCTAGTAGAGGGAACTTTGGAGGTCTGAGACTTTATGGCTTAGGAATCGGTTTGTCAACAGTTCTGGGTACAATTTCAGCAGAGATTAGCACTTGGCAGACCATGAAAACTATTTTTTGCTCCCAAGCCTCAGGTATTTCTTGACAAGCGCTAGCTTCAGCACTCCCCACAAGATGAGTAGGGCGGTTAACACTAGCCTCTACGTGAGTTGTTTGATTTCCCTCGGGAGGTGGGTCTGAAGGTGCCAAAACCAACATTCGCGCTGCTTTCGCTTGATTTCTATTGATAAACCTTTCATGTGTATCAACAATGACAATTTTATTTTGATATTTTCAAAGTGCAGAGTTCTCTAGAAATCAACTTTTTAGAATCATTTTTCCGGAGTTCTGCAAAAGGTGCCTGGGATTGCCAGGATTTTCGTTGGAGAAGTCAGAGCCTAGCCTAGCATCACTAAGACCTGTAAGGTCTAGCTAAACAACGTTAAGATCAACAGGGACTAGGTAACGACAGAAGAGATAAGCAAAATATATATAATAAGAAGATTTCATCATTAACACATACTAAATACCTTCCAGCCATGAGTTTTTATTAATGGCTTCAACACCAAATTCTATCCCTGACTTTAGCGTCTAGATTTCATTACCGGCTTCGGCGCCTACTTTCATTATTACTGGCTTCTTTGTCTTTTCTTCTTCTGTAATGGATTCAATGCCTGTTCTTCAAATAAAAAGGCTTCAACGCCTTGTTCATGTGTCAAATTGCTTCGGCATCAAGTTCTCTTAATTTTGGGGCTTCAGTGCCTTGTTTTTCATATTTTAGGGCTTTAGTGCCGTGCTTTTACAATTTTAGGCTTTTGCACCATATTTTTGTGAGTTAAGTCTTCGACGCCACATCTTTACGGTTTGAGGCTTCAGAGTCAATTTTCTTCAGATTAATGGCTTCAGCGCCTATACAGAAAGAAATTTTCAAATTTTTAAGTTATTCTCGAAAGAAAATCTAAGGCATACAAAAAGGGGTATTTGCATCCCATTCTCGGTTAAAAGAAATATTTCCACAGACAGCGCGAGTTGTTAGACTAAGTATTAGTCCTCAACAAGATAATATGAAAAATGTATTAATGCTCCAAGAGTTTGGAGTTCATACCTCTGCACAAACTATGTAGCTTGATTACGTGATTAGCTCGGTCCTGAATTTGCGGGTAAGGCTTGCAAAATAAGACCGGAGGAAGGATCGAGGGTCTTTTGGGAAGACACTCCGACGCTCAAGTCAGCTCGTGTAGATTCAAGAAGAAATTGTGAAAGATCAAGTGTTCGTTCTCTTTTGTGTGTGATGCAAATGATGGGGTATATATAGCTAGGTATATAAAGGGTAAATCGGTAAAGTACCTCAGACGTATTAGGTGTAAATAGTGCGTGTAAACGAACCTCGACCAATTATGGTTTACCATGTTGCAATGGTCCCCGTATTTGTTGGAATGGTCAGATCCTGACCTCTAGACCTTAATCATAACAGAGGGTTCCTCAGACCCCCCATTTATTTATGCATATTCCAAATCTTAATTCATCCTCCAATGATATCTTTCTTTGATAATGAATTCTCTTTTCTCTTCGTAATCAAAGACATTGGATCCAGCTCAGAAGAAATACACCATAACCGAGAAAGAGTTGTTGGCAATGGTATTAACCTTCGATAAATTCAGACATTACTTGGTGGAATCTCGCACAATCGTGCACACTAACCATGCAACAATTAGGCATCTATTCAACAAAAAGAATCCATACCAAGGATCATTCGACGAATCCTACTACTCCAAGAATTCGATATAGAGGTCCGCGACAGGAAGGGATGTGAAAACGTGATTGTCGATCACTTATTCGTGATAACATATCGCACACCATGGTACGTTAACATTATCAACTATTTGACCATCCATCTCATCCTTGATCTGAAGGTCTATTAAGAAAAAAATGTCTCATTCATGTTAAGTTCTACTATTGGGACCCTTACTTTTGGAGGAGTTACGCAGACAAACTTATACGGCGATGTGTGCACCAACAAAAATGGAATAAAATCATAAAGGACTGCCACGACTCCCCTACCAGAGGACACTTTGTGGTAGCACATACGACGTTAAAAAATCACCAAAGCGGTTCCTATTGGCCTATGATTTACAAAGACTGTTAAGCTTTCGTTCGGCGGTGTGAAAGATGCCAAAGGATGGGAAACATCTCGAAGAGGGAAGAGATGCCACAAAAGGGAATTATCAAGGTTGAACTGTTTTATGTGCAAATGATATGTTTGATGGGAACATTTCCGCCCATGAACAGACCTCCATCACCGTCTGGACAACATGTTTGTTGGGAACCCCACAATATTTAGTTTTGATGATGTTATCTCAAAACACACTTAGATTTAATTCTGTCTGCTAGGTCTTGATCTGTTTCTACTTATACCAGATCACTAATTTATAAGGTGAATCTGATAGAGAAAATGATCCTTAGATCAGATTTTTAGAATGACTTGAAAAGTAAAGGAGTACACCCTATAGAAGTCAATCTTTCTTTTATTTGTTCAAGGACTAGATCAACAGCAGACTACAAGCAGCAGATGATCTGTTCGAGTGCCACTCGATCTAATTACCATGAATTTATACACTGAGTATGCAACCATGCTTTGGAGCATCTTTGGAACAGATTGATATATGACGAGATCGACATCAATCTTCTTTGACCAGATCGTTAGCTAGCCTGGACCAGATCAACTCTAGTCATCTGACATACGATTATATGTCTAGATGTACTTCAATGAACCCAAGTCAACTTGCCACATCAGCAGATCTCTCAAAGATGGAAATAAACATATTGGAGATCAAGTTTGTAAGGAGAATCATTCAACGCGCGAAGAAGGAAAGAAACATCTATCAACGATCTACTTTCCATATGTTTGAAGATTCGGTCAAACTTTCCAAGGCAAGATGAGATATTCTGGGATTCAAAGTTTCTGATTGACAATCTACATTTACTTCAAGCCAATCAACACCAACAGTTAGAATTTCAAATTCTACACCTATAAAAGCTTGGAACCAAGATTGGAAGAGTACGAATACTATTATCAACGATCAAGCACGCTGTTACTCTGCTCAGAAATCAACTCTCTTGTCAAAGTTCTATTTGAGAAGATTTCAACGCACTAGATCGTGTTCTAAGCCGTTCGTGATCGAAATCACATCACTCGATTCAAGTCTGTCTCATCGAGAAGGAGAAGGAAGATAACTTAACGTGAAGATATCTTATTGTAATTGTATACTATAAGTTGTAAAGGGACACGACCCTTATTCGTGCATAAGTTTCAACCAGATTGTATTTTGAAACTTGTGGCTCGTTTTCAGCGAGTATAAAGAGGAAGAGTATCCTAGTAGTGGATATATAATCCAGTTTGGATTGGATCGTGGACGTAGGGAGTTTCCCGAACCACATAAAACAACCGTGTTATTTACTTTCTGCATATTTACTTTCATTTGTTTATTCTCTAACCAGCACGTCCATACAATCTGCATTCTTAATCAATCTGTTAAACTATTCGGATAAGTCTTGCAAAGGTTTTCTAATAAAGAGCACTGACTAAGTTCACCATATTCCGCACACAACGCTCTGTTAGAGAACAATATCACTCTTGATCTCTGTTAAGTGTTTCTCACAAGAGAGTATCAATCTGAACAAACTATAATCGATCTGGTTTGTCAAATTTGAGCAATCTTCTTACAGAAAGCTTAAAATCTCTAAGTAACTAGTCAAGTAAACTGAAAAGTTTGTATTTGGTGTATTCTCCCCCATACACCAAACCTTGCTCTTTCGGAACCAACAATGTTACACCTGAGCCATGCAGAATTTGTCGCAACTATGTCCACGTTGTGGAGGGATGCCGGCAAATGGGAGAGAGGACACCTGAAGGGAAAGTTATGTTTTACGTTGCACAGGGATTCATGCCCCCACCCCACCCTCCTCAACAAAATTCGGGTTGGATGAATCAGCAAACCCTAGGGTGGAAACCATAAGCTCAACGTCACGAAGCACATAACTTCCAGAATTTCTCTAATGGATGACCCCAATTTCAGTAGCAATAGTATTACTCACAGCAACCTCAGTTTTTTCCACCACAGCAACAATAGCTCTAGACCTCACCGATGCAACAATACTCACATCAACCTGCTCCTCCCCAAAGATCATCTATTGAGGATAGTTTGACAGATTTCATGCAAGAAATCAAGAAGGTCCGAGAAGCTCAAGTTGCCACAATTAAACATCTCGAGACAGCTATGGGGGAGATTTCTAGCACAATTAACCAGCTACAGCAAAGCCAGCAGACGGGGAAGATTCTGGGACAATGTCAGCAACCCCATCAAGTGCAAGCTGTGTGCGTCCTAAGAAGTGGAAAAGTGGTGGACAACAAGATGGAGATACAAACTAAAATAAAAATTGACAAGGAGGACGGACCACCACCTGAAGTGGAGAAAAGAAACCCGAAGAGGAGCTTCATAAGGCGGTCAATCCATATGTTCCGCATATTCCTTATCACAGTCGATTAAGGAATGTCAAAAACGACCAACATACTTAGATCTATTTAAGATGTTATCCAAGGTGACTGTTAATGTCCCCCTCCTCAAGGTGATTAAGAATATCCCCGCCTATGTCAAATTCTTCAATGAGTTGATCTCAAAGAAGAAGAAATTCGACGATAAAGAACTAGTCATAATCTCTAAAGTGTCAAGTACTATCATCCAAGAATCTTTACCACCTAAACCGTGCGATCTAGGTAGCTTTGTTATTGATATCACCTTAGGAAACGATAAGGCAACATCTGGCATGCTAGACTTAGGAGCTGGAATAAATCTTATGCCTTATTCTATTTTTAAACAATTAGGATTAGGTAAACTGAAACCAATGCTGTTGGGAACCCTCACAAAATTTAGTTAGATGATGTTCTTTCGAAACACACTTAGATTTATTTTTTGTCTCGCTTGCTAGACCCAGCCTGCTCAAATGTAACAGAGAGATCACTCTGTTAGAAGTGAACATGATAGGGAGCAAGTCTGTTTTCTTTAGACCAGGTTAGCTGATGACTACAATGTAAAAGACTCAAATACTTTAACTGTTTTGTCCTATAGAAAGTCATCTGGTTAGATAGTCTTCTGGAAATTCAAAGCAGACCAGCTCACCTGATGCAAGCAGGCAACCTAATGAAGGGCACTCAACCTGGACCAAACCTGCTTCTACCCAGCTGTTGTCATCAACTTTAGGTGCAACTTTGGACCAGACCACCTAGCTGGTAGTGAACCTGACCTGCCTGACCAGACCAATGTGGAAGAGTGAACCTGTCCCTTACAGATCACTTAGATGGAGACTTGATAAAACTTTAGATATACAAAGAGTCATCTAATGTTTTCCATAGTGTTCTGATATTTTCTCTAAAGTCATCTGGGTATATAATGCGTCACCCGATGTATTTAAGAGAGAATTCCATCCTTTGTGTCACGTCATCAGATCTTATAAAGAAAGAAATATAATCAACCAGAGATCAAAGAAGGAAACGTGAATCAATCGAAGTTATAAAGAAGGAAAGAAATCAATCAACTATATGTTTTCCATAATCAAAGAGATTCAGTCAACCTTTCTTACAAGGCAAGAGGTTCAAATTAAGGATTCATATCTTTGATTGACAATCAACTTTTAATGCACGTCAATCAATCTCAACAGTCAGAATTTTAATTTTGCACCTATAAATGCTTCGAACAACATCTGGAGGAATACACACGAACTTACCCGCAATCTTACAAGCTGAAACTCTGCTCAGAAACCTACTCTACCATTGAAGCATTCAACGAGGATATTTCACAATCCAGATACTGTTCAAGCCGTTAGTGATCGAAATCACACCAACCTCGATTCAAGTCTGTCTTATCGAGAAGAAGGAGAGAAATATCTTCGTTAGCTAGTAGTTTTCTATTGGATTAACATGAATGTATTTTGTAGCAGATTTATCTGCAAGTTGTAAGGGACACGACCCTATTCGTGCAAAAGTCTCGTTCTAGTTTTGACTGAAACTTGTGGCTCGTTCTCAGTGAGTATAAAGAAGAGAGTATCCTAGTAGTGTATAACCAATCTAGTTTTGATTGGACCGTGGACGTAGGGGTTTTCCTGAACCACGTAAAAAGAGTTGTGTTCTTTACAATACGTATTTACTTTCAGTTGTTTATTCACTAACCCAACACTTGCATACAAACTTGCATTGATTTAATCTACTTCTAATCATATTTGGCTAAGTGCTTACAAAGGTTTTCTTTTAACAACAACAAATTAAATCCACCATATTCCGCACACTACACCTTGATAGATAACAAGATCACTCTTGCTATCTGCATTGTGTAACTCACGAGAGAGTCTTTATCTGGACAGATCACTAATTAACCTGGTAGTGAACCTGGTCTGTCAAACTTAGCAATCTTCCTTAGAGAAAGCTTAAACTCTCTAGGCAATTTATCAAGTAAACTGAAAAGTTTGTATTTGGTGTATCCCCCCCATACACCAAACCTTGCTCTTTCGGGACCAATAAGTGGTATCAGAGCAGTGGTTCAACTGACCATTGTTTCTGTTTCACAGGGTTAACACCTGCGTGGTCAACTTGAATAGATGTAGGAAAACTTATTTTCATTCACGTGCATTCTATCTGTCATTATGGAATCTTTTGTCATTAGAGCTTGCGAAGAATTCTCTATCCAATGATACAGAGAATGGAGCTTTAGAATCAAGAATTGCTTGAAAGCTCACCACTGTCTGATGTGGAAAGTAATAGAAGAAGGTCCACCTGGCTATCTATGAAGAAATTACTCGCACCACTGACACTGGAGTCGTAAAAGAACAAGTTCTTAAGGATCCCAGAACATACACTTCTGAAGAACGACGTGAAGCAAACCTGGATGATTTTGCTAAAAGAATTATTTCCATCACAGTTAAAAGAGTTCATCTAGCAAAAATCCAAGATTTGGATACTGCTAAAGAAATGTGGGAAGCACTGCATGAACTCAGCCTTGGAACATAACCCATGATTGAAAACAAGCTTTCGATGGCATGCAGCATGTTTGATGACTTCAAGATGAGATCTGGAGAAACTATTGATCAAATGAAGAACAAGTTCATTGAAATTTTACTGGAGGTATCTGCTTTTAAGAAAAATAAATATACCTAGAGAGAGAAGAATCTCAAAGTCATCAGAGCACTGCCACCTAGCTGGGAAATCTATGCAACTATGCAACCACTAAGAGTTGATTTCAACATCCTCACTACTGAAGAATTGTTTGATAATCTAGCTGGTCATGAATGTGATATGAAGAGAATTCATGGATCAGATCACTCGTCTAGCAAGAAGAGTGAAAACAACTACAAGAAAGAAAAGGAGGTAGCTTTCAAAACCAAGATGACAGCAGAGGAACTAGTTGCACCTGTTGTAGCAGAAGAGAATTCCTATGACAAACTGCTCAAGGAATTTGCTATGATTGCAAAAAGAATGGATAAATGGAGACCAAATCGAGGAAGTATCGTAGGTTCTACAAAGACAACAAGAATAAATACTAGAAGAGTAGAGACCAAGATCGATCTAATAGTAAACTTGAGGTAAGAAGTTCTAATAAATCTACTAATTCTACTGACTATACTTATAATGGTTGTGGCAGAACATGTAACTTTAAGACAAATGGCCCCAACCTGTCCAAGAGTCAGAGAGAAGAGTTAAGAGCAAAAAGAGATCTTAAACTCAAAGCTCAACGCAAGGCTATGCTAGCTGAAGAAGATTCAAGCAGCTCATGTCACTTCTCAGACAGCTCATCAGAGAACGATGAAGCATTCTATGCACATGAACAAGAAGATGATTGGGACGAATGCTACATGGGAATAGACAATGGCCTTGATCATAATGAGGTAAACTCACATGTTTCCATTTCATCTAACAAACCTATATATAATTCTTGTAATGTAGATGAAGATGAAGTCTCTTGGGAAGAGGTCAACGAAATGCTCAAGAGTTACAAGAGTTTGAAGAAGCTATTTCAAGATGTCATTAAAGAGAATGACAAGCTGAATGAATCAGTGAGGATACTCAGTGAAGCTAAAGACGAATAAATGTACTCACTCAACTCAAATGTTAAATATTTGATAACCAAAAAGGAAGTAGTTGAGGAGAAATTGCAAAAGATGATGGAGAACATGAGCAGAATCAACAAGAGCAGTGAAGGAGCTGGCATGATTGTTGACATGCAAAACAAAGCCAGATCAACTGCTGGACTAGGCTATACTGGAGAGTAAACTTCGTCAAATTTTGTAGTTGAAAGACAAAAGATACCAGATCAGGTCATCAATCTAAAAAATGGGAAGAATCAACCAAGAAGATGATGGTTAAAGAAGCAGGGAACAAGCGGTATTACCAAGCTAAAGGCAAACCTGCTCAGTATGTCAGAACAGATAGGAATGAAAACCAGAAGGCTCCTACAAGAGCATCATCAGTAATGAAGAATAAGATGAATAGGAACAACGTTGAAAGGAATCATCCATCTGTCTACAAAGGTATCTCAAGAACAGATAATTCAGGGAGACAGGTCACCTGTTATATTTGTGTTCCTTATACCAAATTGATTTGGATTCTAAAAGGGACATTTGCTACCAACCAAGCACCCAATTATTGAAAGGGTTGCTAAGTCCATGTAATTGCAGGATGGAAGAACTACAAGAAGGAGTCAAGTAGCAAAAGGCTCAATCTAAATCATTGATAGTGGATGTTCAAAGCATATGACTTGTGACAAGAACCTACTATCAAACTATGTTGAGAGACAAGGTCCACAGGTAACCTTTGGTTGTAACTCAAAAGGTTATACCAGAGGATATGGTAATGTTAAGATTGGCAAGACCACAATTTCTAATGTTTCTTATGTTGAAGGTCTTAGTCATAACTTATTTTCTGTTAGTCAATTTTGTTCTAATGGTAAACATATTGTTTTTAATGTTAACAACTGTTTTGTGAAGAATAAGGAAGGAGATGAAACTCTTCTTACTTAAAATTGCAGGACAAGTTGTATATTGTGCAATGGACAAATTAGATTGCAAGAGAGAAGCTAGTCGAAGGATTACCAGATCAAGTATATGATCATATCTGTGAAGCATGCCAAGCTGGGAAGCAGACCAAGTCATATTCTCCAGCAAAGCAGCTCACTCATGGAACTACTACACCTAGACTTATTTGGCCCAGTAACGCCATTAAGTATCAACGGTAGAAAGTATACACTAGTCATTATTGACGATTATTCAAGATTTACGTGGGTTATCTTTTTGTTTAAGAAAAAGGAAACGTTGGAGAAGCTACCTGATTTCTTCAACACGATCGTGGCACGAAATTCTTAAACCAGAAGATAGAATGATATTGCAACAAGATGAGCATCACACATCAAACATCAGCCGCAAGAACGCCTCAACAAAATGGAGTTGTTGAAAGGCGGAACAAATCACTCAAGGAAGCAGCACGCACTATGCTAAATGAGACCAACCTGCCAAAGAAGTTTTGGGCAGAGGCAACTAACACAGCGTGTTACACACAGAACAAATCGATTATCACTATCAGACATGGAAATACTCCATATGAGATCTGGAACAACCAAAAACTAATGATTAAGTATTTTCGTGCTTTTGGTTACACGTGTTACATTCATAATAATGGAAAATCTAAGTTGAAAATCTTTGATAGCAAAGCTGACCCTGGAATATTTGTAGGATATCCTGATGTTTGCAAAGCTTATAGGGTTTACAATAAGAAGACTCATATTGTGGAAGTAACGCCTTACATTGTATTTGACGAATCTATTCTTGAATACAGGGAAACAAGTGAAGAATAGGTTCATAACCAGATCACTACTAGAAGCTCAAAAAATATATCACTCGAAGAAATTTTGATCTGGAGTCCACTTAAAGATGAAGAAATTGATGTTCAACCTATAGCTGAAGCCAGCACACAACAAGGGGGAACATCTCATATTGAACCTGATCAGGATAGACCAGATCAAGAAAGCAGCGAACCTGGTCAGAGTCAACCCGATGAATCCAGAGAGATCAACAACAACTCGATTGTTAACCAATAGATAGAAGATGAAATTCTTTCCGAGCAACTTAAACAACACACCCAGAGTTTGAGGAACCAACAGAAGAACCTGGACATGAGATATCAGAAGAGGAGATGTCTAGGCACAGAAAATGGATTCAAGATCACCATCCACCAGAGCAGATTGTTGGGGGACCCATCAGATCGTGTGAAGACTAGAAGGATGCATGGAGTGAGCTCACTATTAAGTTGTTATCTATCTCATGTTGAGTCAGCTGATGCATATGAAGCACTACAGGATGCAGATTGGATAGTTGCTATGCAAGAAGAACTTAATGAGTTCAAGAGAAATCAAGTGTGGTATCTCGTAGATCGACCTAAACACCAAGGAGTAATAGATGTTAAATAGGTATTCAAGAACAAGTGAGATGAGAATGACGAAGTTGTAAGGAACAAAGCCAAATTAGTTGCCAAAGGGTACAATCAAGAAGAGGGTATAGACTTCGATGAGACATTTGCACCAGTTGCCAGATTAGAAGCCATCAGATTGTTCTTGGCATATGCAACCTATAAAAGGTTCAAAGTGTACCAGATGGATGTCAAGAGCGCCTTCTTAAATGGTATTCTGGATGAAGAAGTTTATGTGGAGCAGCCACCTGGATTTGAAGAAGGAAATCCAGATCAGAAAATTTACAGATTGGCTATAGCAGTTTATGGGTTGAAACAAGCTCCAAGAGCTTGGTATGAGACATTGTCAACCTTTCTGCTGGAGTCAGGCTTTCGACGAGGCTCAGTTGACAAGACACTATTCATCATCAAAGTCAAAGAGAATATCCTTTTAGTACAAATCTATGTTGATGATATCATTTTTGGATCTCAATCTAATTATCTGTGTGATAAGTTTGTTGATCTAATGAAGAACAAGTATCAAATGTCCATGATGGGTGAAATGAATTTCTTTCTAGGTTTGCAGGTTAAGCGGCTACCTGATGGTATATTCGTAAACCAAGTGAAGTACATACAGGACCTGATTATCAAGTTTGGAGTTAAAGACAACAAACCTGTCAAGATTCCAATGTAGACCAATGGAAAGATTGATCTAGATCCAGGGGGCAAACCAGCGAACATAACTTAATACAGGGGTATCATAGGCTCACTTTTATATCTAATTGCTAGTCGACCTGATATTACTTTTGCAGTTGGAGTATGTGCAAGAAATTGTGATATCTCAAAGGAACATCTCACATTGGTTTATGGTATCCATGTGATGATAATGTTGAACTAACAAGTTACTCATATTCAGATTATGCAGGATGTAAGCTAGATAGGAAGTCCACTTCTGGAACCTGTCAGTTTCTTGGAAACAAACTGATCTCGTGGTTCTCAAAGAAGCAAACCTCCGTAGCTACATCAACAACAGAAGCAGAGTACATGGCCGCTGGAAGCTGTTGTGCATAGATACTTTGGCTCAAACAGTAGCTCAAGGATTATGAGATCAATGTGAAGGAAATACATATATTTTGTGATAGCTCGAGTGCTATTGCAATTACACATAATCCAGTCTTACATAAAAGATGTAAACATGTGGATGTAAGACATCACTTTATAAGAGACCATGTGGAAATGAAGCATGTACGAATCGAGAAGATACATACAGAAGTACAGTGAGCTGATATTCTAACAAAGGCACTACCTGAAGAAAGGTTCAAGATGCTATGTGGAAAACTAGGACTGCTAAGCTTGGATGAAAGAAGCAGATCGAGAGCAGATTGCTAATACAAATCACTCAGCAGATTGATAATATGCAGATCATCAAACAAGATCACTATATCTAGTTTGCATAATACAGATCACTGGAGCCAGATCACTTTTCGGATCACTAGTTACAGACTGACAGAAAGCAGCTCACTCAAAAGAATTAGTGCAGATCACTTAAATGCCAGATCACTTGCATAAAAGATCACCTGTTGAGATATATCAGATTAGTCATTCCACTTGGAAATTAATTTTCCATATTCATTCCTTAATCAAGGGGGAACTCAGAAATTCGTATAAATTTCTGATTATATACCTACGTAATCTTAGTTTATATGCTATTATCTGACAAGATTTGGTAAATCTTACCTAATTCGTAATGATTATTGCAGGTATTAGAAAGTGTAATCGAGGTAAATAATTATCTAAAATATCTTAGGGGAGTTGTAGAGGCAAAGGAGAGATGACACACGCTCAAATCTAACCCTAGATGTCAATCGCATGTATAAAACGCATCACAAAGGCGGAAATTATGAAGAGACTTGGCGGGAGAATGAAAAGGGAGGATCTAATCTCAATCTTTAATCTTTTATCTTTTAATCTAAACCGTTCAATTTTTCTTTATATATATATGCCTTATTCTGTAGCTGTTCACCTTCGTTTCACTTTCACCGAACACTTAAGAGATTTACAGCCTTCAAAGTTTTTCTTAAATCTCCCCAAACTCTTTCCAAACCTTCAAATCATTTTGAAAATGGCACAATCAAGTTTGAGGTTTTCTGAGCGCATCGCTGAAGTTCAAAAATATATTTCTCCCGAACCCTTTATCAATTTTATTACTCACGACTTTAAAAAGCTTGAGGAGATTTATGCTGTCATCAAGAGATGCAAAGGTTTTATTGTTTATATTTGTTTATATCGTGAATCTATATGTGTTTCCACCATTGATATAGTTATTAAGCATGTCCCGTGATTACATGATTTTCTAGAATTTGTTTTTGATTTTCTTCATATACTGTAATTCATGTTATAATTCTTATTGTTCATGGTTAGATTATTGTGAACCATGTATATGTTATTATTGGTTTATCTATTTGATTACATGATTAGAAATAAGAATTATGTTGGAGATATGCAGAAATTCTTGAAAACTGTTATATGATGTTCATCATGTTCTTAGTTAGAAATGGATAAAGTTGACATATTTTGCCTTTAAGTTTGATAATTATATGTTATTAACTTGTCAACCTCAATTTAGGGTTCCACAACATTGTTACATCCCATCTGGAGATGTACTTAACCAAACAGGTCGCTATATTCTATCTGACTTGGAAGATGAGAAGTCAGGGAATGAGGCAAGCGTTTTAATGCCCATTGGAGATAGGACCAACAAGACAACCTACAATGTTATGTAGATGATTCAACATGCCTACAGATTAAACGATGAGGGTATGGATTTGTCTGAGATAACCAAGGCACAACTACAAGATGCAATGAAGTAGATGATGGTCATTCCTATGACCTATACTGGAAGGATGTTCTCCAGGACACTTCTTGCACCTGGAGTGAAGGTTGTTTGATTTCGTGCAAAGAATCTTCATGATGCACAGTGGGTCCTACGACCAGGTCATCCCAGCGAAGATGAGGATCTTGACAGCTGTGGTATTGAACCTGAAGGTCAATTGGAGTAGAATTTTGTTTGACTTATTGGCACTGGAGGCCAGACTAATTATGGAGACTAAGGATGATTTAGATCAGGTTGTTGAATTGGTGGTTAAGAGAAATTTGAGACACGCCACCAAGATCAGTTTCATTATTGAAAAGTTTTTCAAGCAACAAGCATGGAAGGGAGCAATCCCATTCAACCCTCAACTCACCTTGTCTAAAGAGCAATACTAGCTCGTAGATGGCATCAGGTTTATCACCTGCCCTATTTCATAAGGTGAAGGATGACCTTCATATGAGGCACTTGATGGAGATGGGGAACTCAAATCCTACTTGGGTCGCTCCATCCAAGGGGGAAGAGAAGAAGAAAGATCCTAAAGAGAAGAAAGGGAAGAGGAAACCAGCGAAGAGAGCGAGCTCTTCAGAGACTGAGACTTCTTCTACTACGTAGCCATCGAAGTAGAAGAAGAGAGGGTTGAGGAAACAACAACCTGCCTCACCAAAAGCAAAATCTCAAGAACCAGATCAAGAGATTCTACATGATGTAATTCCCGAATCAACTTATGACCCCAGGCAGGAGAAAGACTTCTCACCTACAAGAACAACTACACCTTCTCCAGATTAGTTGGAGATGATTGTTGAGGAAGAAAAAGAAGAAGTTGATGAGGAGACTGAGAAGAGGAAGCAAGCTGAAGAGGTAGTTCAGTCATTGGAAAATGAGGCAGATCACTCAGTTCTGCAAGATTTTCTAGGAATCCAGATGACACCTGAGAGTTATGGTGCAGCTCGCCACATGAAGACATATTTATTGATCAAGGACAACGAGTACTACGTTCTTGATCAATAAATATGTCAAGAATAAGAACAGCAGATGGATAAAGGATAGAAAAGTCTAAGAGAACCATCTGCCAGCACCTCCTTTCTTCATCATCTCGTGTTGAGCATTGGAGGTAAGCTGAATACTCGTATAGATCCCGTCCCTTACTCTGGCGTAATTTGGATCATGATTATCAATCTTGTAGCACTTGATGTTGGCCACTTGATTGATATAATTGAGAATATATGTCTTATCTGGTATGTTGCTTCCTGGGATAGTTGGACAGACCATGTACTCCTGCTTGGGTGCCTTGATCTGAATTGTAGCATCCTTGGCTGCCAACCTAAACATCTGGATCAAATCCTTCTCTGTGAAGTTTTCCATGTATCGGTTGAAGTCTTCATCAGGTGTGGATTGCTATTGTGAACGCTCTGATGTCGGTTGAGAAGGAAGTGTCTGGAAAGACTTTTCTCTGGCCTCTTGAGCTGCCAGCTTCCTTTCTCGTTCTGCTTGTTCTTTGTAAAATTGTGCCCAAAATATAGGGTCACAAGCTTGTTCACTGCTCACTCCAAATAGGAGCAGCTCAACAATCTGGGCTCCCTAGTCGATGGGTTTCTTGCCCTTGTCTTGTACTATTTGTTGTTGGGGTTGTTGTTGGCTTTGTTCTGGTTCAACCGTAGGATCTGCCCTGGGTGGTGTTGTGGGCCTCTCCTTGGTTGGTTGACCAGGTGCAGATTCTTCTGGTGGACCTTGATTTGGTTCACCTCGATCTGTTGTATCCTTTCCTTTACATTTGCCATCTCCATCTTTGCCCTTCGATATTCCCACCTATTCGACATCATCAAAAATAGATTTGATGAGTGTACGAAGGGAGGCAAGTTCTGCCTTCATCTCCTCCATCTTATGTTCAACATCCTCCTTGAAGCCTAGCAGCAAGTTAACCGTCTGATCCATGGCATCATGTTTCTTCTCGAGACGACTATTCATTGTGGAGACAGTGGCATCATTGGTGTGCTGGAGGTCTTCCACCTTACTCAATCTTGTGTTCTGTTTCTCATACTCTGTAGGGTTTGGGTAGAGTAGAGCATCCAACACACTGACTTGATTGGCTATCATGAGGTCCACAAACTTCTCCTTCTCAAAGGCAGCAAGTTGGGCATGTATATCCATGGCGGTGGCCTCCTTCACATCAGCTGTAATCGCAAGCAGTGTGACTCTTCATAGCTTTGTCTATGTGCTCTTTCTCCTTGGCGAGCATGTTTGTGACTAGAGTTTTAACTTTCTGGGTTTGCCTCTCAACAGATTCTACCCTCAGATCGAGCTTCTCCCGTGCTGTTTCAGCTGCCTCTCAATTGTCATCCATTTTCTTGTTAAGTTCTTTGTTGAGATCTCGCAGTTTGTGGCACAGATCTTTGTCCATATCATTGACGTAATCCTTCTGGTGTTGATTGAAATCAGCAAGGATTTGAGTGGCCTTCTCTTGTATGACATTGCAAGTGTCAGTCATGTGATCTTCAACTCTAAGAGCGATCAAGTTGTTGATCTGTTAGTTGTTGAAAGTCTTGGTCTCCCTCTCCAATATTTCCTCCATCTGATAGAATTTGACGTCCTTCTTTAGCTTCTAGCAACTCCACGAGTGTAGATCTCGTTTGTGGCTTCCCCTGCGATGGATTGGCCTACTAGTTCATCATCAATAGAGTCCAGAAGGATGATGGGAGTCTTCTTCTTCTTCTTCTTCTGGGGTTTCTCTCCCTCTTGAGTGGGTTGTGCGGTGGCTACTTCCTCTGGGTGACGTGCTGCACCAGTTGTGGTAGGTTTCTCAGTCTGGTCACGTCCTGGACCTCCCATTTCCACATCTTGATCAGCTTCATCATCTGATCCTTGGATACTTGAATAAAAATCCATCCTATTAGCATAGAAGTATTTAAGGTCAATCTGCAGTAATATGGCTTCATGCTTCATCATGGTCAGGATGAGTTGATGGTATTCTGTTCTGACTTCACTAACAGAACTGGCTTGCAATAAACTCAGCAGAGTGGCCTCCTCTTTCTTCAATTCTTCCATCAATCTGGTTTGAAGGAGGGCATCAAACATGTAGTACTCGCTGTCCTTGACCAGTAGATAAAACTTGACTCTCTGTGCTGCACCCAGGTTTTCAGGCAGCAGATGAATGCCTGGAAAGTCTTTGCGCACAGAGTGATCTGCTTCATTCTCCAGTAGTTGAATGACAACAGCAGTTTGTTTCCTCTTCTCTTCCTCCTCATCGATCTCCTCATCCTCTTCGTCATCCTCCTCACTGCGATGTATTGGTGAGGGAGTAGAAGTACGAGCTAGAGAGAAGTCTTTACCCTGATTGGGGTTAAAGCTGGATTCTGGTACTACAAATTGTGGGGCCTTTGGTGGGGGAGGAATGGAGCTTTCTGGTTGTTGAGCTTCCTCTGCTTCTTGTGGTATGTCTTGTTCTGGTTGATGTGTAGCAGTTTTTGGTTGTGTTTCTGTAGTAGGTGGTGGTGACTCATGTACCTTTCTCAGCCTTCTCCTCTTCTGTTTTGGTTGGTGAGTTGTAGTAGATGTGTCAGTGTCGATAGAGCTTGCCCTCTTAGCTGGTGGCTTGTGCTGGGATTTCTCTTTCTGCACCTTCTCCTTTGGTGCCTTCTCTTTCTTCTCTGTCCCTTTTGTAGGTGGTATCCAGATAGGATTGGAACTACCCATCTCCAGCAGGGCAACATGGTGTACATTATCAGTGGTCTTGTTGAATAAGGCTGGAGTGATTCCCAAGGACATCTCAAGCTGGTGTTGGTCCTTAGGGATGGTGAACCTGGAGTTGAACTCCATAGCATGTTCCCATACTTGTTGTTTAAAGAACTTCTCCACCATGTAGCTGATTTTGGTGGAGTGTCTTAGATTTCTTCTGACTTCCACGGACACTGCATTGCCCTTGGTATCCCAATTCCACTTCACTAGACGAGCCTCTTTGGCCAGTAAATCGAAAATAATTCTTCTCTAGTTAAATTTCAAGTTCAGAACAACTGCTGTCAAAATTCTGAACTTCTCCGGGGTGACTTGATCATATGATCCACTGTGCGTCATGAAGATGCGCTGCACAAAATTAAAAACCAGTTTGTAGCCTGGTTGGAGTAGTGCTCTCTGGAATATTCTTCATGTGTAAGCAATAGGAATCACCTTCACTTGCTCCACCGCTTCTTGAAGCTATTCCGCAGTGATATCATCAAGGGTCATCCCATCATATTTTAATCGGTATGCCTGGTTGATCATGGCAATCACATCGTAAGTGGTTTTGCTTGTCCTATCTCCAATAGGCATCAAAATATTTGCTTCCATGCCGTCCTTTTCATCAAGCCATGCCACATAGAATGTAGCAGCCTGTTTGGTAGGTACATCATGGGATGAGCAGTGATTATATTGTGGAATCCTACAAATATAGAAGTCCAACAGTGAATAACATATAATTACCATAAATAATAGCAGCATATTTCCCATATCACATATATAAATAAAGAACTTGAAGAACATATAAGTATAATTATCCAGAAATCAACATGTAGTTATAATGAATCAAAATATAGATTTAATCGTGTTTCCAAGACTGATCTCACAGAAAAAAATTCTATATAAGTATACGTTGACAGTTTAAGAGCAAATGAACAATAATAAACCTTTTCTGCATTTAACGATAGCGAAAATTTCTTCCAGTTTACGAAAGCCATGGGTTTCATAGATAATATATGGTTTAGGAGAAAGAAATTTCTGAACCGCGGCAACGTGTTGCAAATACATAGATGATTGAGGTGCCATTTTCAAGGAGGTTGAGGTTTTGAAAAGCTTCGAAAACAGTTGAGAAAACAGAGAATGCTTAAGTGCTTAAAGAAGAGTAGTGCGCGGTGAGTTGAAAGTGTAAGGTGAATAGTCAAATGTATGTACAACTTATATATATAGAAAAGAATTCAATGGCTAAGATGAAATTGATAAGAAGTTTAAGGTTTGGATGAAAGTCTCCCTTTTTAGATTTTCCTGCTTCAGCCTTTATTTTGCTGCCTCTCTTTGCGTCAGATGCACGCGCTGGATCCTAAGGTTATAAGATGGAGTGTGTAAATCTTTCTCACCATAGTAACTTTCCTATTCCTCGTCTGGCAAGGATATTCCTCGATCACAGTTCCCAAAATTGTACTAATCATCACGATTATGGAAGATTTAGCAAATCTATGTGAGAAAATAAGCTCTATAGACTATAGTTAGGGCGGTAATCAGTTCAGAAAAATGATACAAATTTCTGAATTCCTCCTTGACTAAGTAATCTTTATTGAAAAATTAATTTCCACGTGGCATGGTGTAGATTCTTCAAATTCTGACACGTGTAGAATGTAAGCGATCTGGTCTTATTTATAACTCCATCTTCTGGTTCTCACTTCCATCTGGTATTAACCGCATTCATCATCTGGTATTGAAGGTATAATCTGGTAATAGTGATATTCTCATTCTAGTGAATGTCAATCTGGTTGACAGTTTGACTTCATAATCTGATGGACTACCTCAACTATTGATCTGAGTTTAATCAATCTGCTATATGATCTGGTGTTTATCGATCTGGTGTCGATCTGGTTCTTTCATCTAGATTTAGTAATCCTAGTTTCTCACATAGCATCTTGAATCTTTCTTCTGGAAGTGCCTTTGTCAATATATCAGCACGTTGAACTAATGTGTGTATTTTCTCGATCTGGATATGCTTTCTCTCCACATGATCTCTTATAAAATGAAGTCTCACATCAACATGTTTGCATCTCGTGTGCAAAATTGGATTTTGCATTATAGCAATAGCACTTGAGCTGTCACAGAATATATGTATCTCCTTGACATCTATCTCGTAGTCCTTGAGCTGCTGTTTTAGCCACATTATTTGTGCACAACAGCTACCCGCGACCATATATTCTGGTTCTGTTGTTGATGTAGCAACCGATGTTTGTTTCTTTGAAAACCAAGAAATTAACTTGTTTTCGAGAAAATGGCATGTCCCAGATGTTGACTTTCTGTCCAACTTGCATCCAGCATAATCTGAATCAGAATAGCCGATTAACTCAAAGTTATCCTCACATGGATATCATATGCCAATATGTGTTGTTGCTTTAAGATATCTTAATATCTTCTTGGCAGCTTCCATATGAAACTCCTTGGGGTTAGCCTGGTATCTAGCACATACTCCAACTGTAAAAGTAATGTAAGGTCGACTTGCAGTTAAGTATAGTAAAGAACCAATACCCCTATATTGAGTTATATTTGTTGGTTTCCCTTCTGGGTCTGGATCTATCTTCCCGTTGGTCTGCATTGGAATCTTGACAGGTTTACTATCTTTGATTCCAAATTTGGTGATCAGATCATTGATGTACTTTGCTTGATTAGCGAATACACCATCTGGTAGCTGTTTCACCTGCAAACCTAGAAAAAATTCATTTCGCCCATCATGGACATTTGATATTTAATTTTCATAAGTTCAGCAAACTTATCACATAGATAACCAGATTGTGATCCAAATATGATATCATCAACGTGTATCTGGATTAAAAGGATATGTTCTTTGCCTTTGATTATGAATAATGTCTTGTCAACAGAACCTCTTCTGAATCCTGACTCCAGCAAGAAAGTTGATAATGTCTCATACCACGCTCTGGGTGCATGCTTTAATCCATAAACAGCTTTGGCTAATCTATACACCTTCTGGTCTGGATTGTCTTCTTCACAACCTAGTGGTTGTTCAACATACACTTCTTCTTTGAGTATACCATTCAAAAATGCACTCTTGACATCCATCTGGTACACCTTGAATCTTTTGTAAGCTGCGTATGCTAGGAATAGTCTGATGGCTTCCAATCTGGCAACAAATGCGAATGTTTCATCAAAATCAATGCCTTCTTGTTGTTTGTATCCTTTTGCAACTAATCTGACTTTGTTTTGACAACCTCACCATTTTCCTCTCTTTTGTTTTTGAACACCCATTTGACACCTATCACTCCCTGGTGTCTTGGTCTGTCTACAAGATACCATACTTGGTTTCTTTTAAACTCATTGAGTTCTTGCATCGCAATAACCCAGTCTGCATCTTGTAGTGCTTCATAAGCATCTGATGGTTCAACACAAGATAAGTAGCAACTTAGGAGTGCAGTCTTTCCATGAATTCTTCTAGTCTTCACCCGATCTGATGGGTTCCGAACAATCTGATCTGAAGGATGATGTTCTTGTATCCATCTCCTTCTGCTGGACATCTCTTCTTCTGATATCTCAGGTTCAGGTTCTTCTGTTGTTTCCTCAAATTCAGGGTGTGTTGTTGAAGTTGCTTGGAAAAGGGTTTTCTTCTTCTGGTTCCTCGATCTCAACACTTTGATTGTTGTTCCAACTATTAGTGTTTCTTAAGTCATCATGTTGACTTTGAGAAGGTTCAGAATGATCTGCTTATACTGGTTCACTATCATCTAGGGTTGATCTGGTTTGGTTCAAATCAATGTGAGTTGTTCCCTCTTGCTGTGTACTGGTCTCATCTATAGGTTGAACATCAATCTCATCCCCTTCTATTGAATTCCAGATTAAGATATCTTCAAGTAGTATCCCTCCAGTTTTTATACTATTGTTCTATTTGTGAACCCGATTGTCATCTGTATCCCTATATTCAAGAGTGGCTTCATCAAATACAATATGAGGTGTTACCTCTATAACATGAATCTTCTTATTGTAAACCCTATAAGCTTTAGTAACATCAGAATGTCCAAGAAATATTTCAGGGTCAACTTTGCTATCAAAGCTTTTCAATTGAGATTTCTCATTGTTATGAATGTAACACATACAACCAAAAGTACGAAAATATTGTATCTTGGGCTTTCTGTTGTTCCATATCTCGTATGGTGTTTTCCCATGTCTGAGAGTTATCCACGATCTATTATGTGTATAACAGGCAGTGTAGATGGCTTCAGCCTAAAACTTCTTGTGTAATCTGGTTGCGTTTAGCATAACGAGCTGCTTCCTTTAACGATCTGTTTCATCTCTCAACTACTCCATTATGTTGAGGTGTTGTTGCAACAGATGTTTGGTGAGTAATACCCATCTGGTTGCAATATTCCTCAATATTCTGGTTTAGAAACTTTGTTCCTCGATCTGTCCTGATTGATACAACAGAGGTTTCCTTTTGCTTGGTGATCTTGTTGAGGAAATTTGGCAGCTTCTCCAAAGTTTCCTTCTTGAACAGAAATATGACCCATGTGAATCTTGAGTAATCATTGATAATAACTATTGTGTACTTTTTTCCATTTATACTTAATGGCATGACAGGGCCTAATAAGTCTAAATGTAGTAACTCTAAAACTCTGGAAGATGAATGAGCTGCTTTGCTGGAGAATGATGATCTGGTCTGCTTCCAAGCTTGGCATGCCTCAAAAATATGATCTTTGTTGTATACTTGTTCTGGTAATATTTCGACTAGCTTATCTCTTGCAATCTTGTTGATTGACTTGAAATTGAGATGACTTAGTCGCTTGTGCCACAACCAGCTTATTTCTGAGATTGTCTTGGTGATTAGACATGTCTCGATCTGGTTAGTCCACTGCACAACATACAATCTATCCTGCAGCTTCCCGGTAAGAAGAGTTTCATCTCCTTCCTTATTTTTCACAAAACAATTATTAGCATAAAAAACGATCTAATTTCCATTAGCACAGAATTGGCTAACTGAAAACAAATTATGACTAAGACCAATCTTGATATTACCATATCCTCTAGTGTACCCTTTTGAGTTACATCCAAAGGTTACTTGTGTTCCTTCTCTTTCTACATAATCTGATAGAGAGTTCTTGTCACATGTCATGTGTTTTGAACAGCCACTATCGATAATCCAGATTGTTCCCTTTGCTGTCTTACTTTTTCTTGCAGTTCTTCGATCCTGCAATTTTGAAGATTTAGCTATCCTTTCAACAAGTGGGTGCTTGGTTAGTAGCAAATGTTCCTTTAGGAACCCAGATTAACTTAGTGTTAGAAACACATATTGTTGGGAACCCTAAAGTGTTAGTGTTGATGATGGCTTCTCGAAACACACTTAGCTAGTTTAGAACATAATCTGTTCTTCATGTAAAACCAGATCGCTATAGATAGACAGATCTGTGTTATGTATCAGATTAGGAGATGACTTAAAATGTAAAGGATATGTTCCTATAAAAGTCATTCTCAACTTAGAATAGGATGAAGGTCAAGATTTCACGCTCAAAGGAATCGATCTGCTGTAACAGACAGCGACCAGATCGATGACCAGATCGATGACCAGATCGATGATTACAGCAATGAACCAGAGCGATTGAGTCATCAATCCTTCAGCTGACATCATCCTACACATCATATGCACTTGCCACGTCAAGATCAAGATCCATCCAACAGGGTTTGGAAAGTTGATCTACGATTAAAATATATAAGGAAAGAGACCGTTAACAATCTGATTTCCATAAATCAAAGATTGAGTCAACCTTTCCTATATGGCAAGAACAGATATGATGGAAACCATTGATTGGCAATATACCATCTATCTCACGCCAATCAACAACGGCTAGAATTTCAATATTCAATGCCTATATAGTTGAAGTCAACAATCTGGAAAAAGAGACAATACGCACGAACTATACTGCAATTATCATTCAAGCACTCTGCATTCCAGACTTAGAGCTTCAACATCTTGTGATTCTACATCACACCAACCACCTCGATTCAAGTCGGTCTTGTCGAGAGAAAGGAGATCACCCTGCTAGCTAGTAGTTTTCTAGTGGTAACGTAGAGGTAATCTGTTGTAAAGGGACACGACCCTTCATTCGTGCATAAGTATCAGTCTAGTTGTGATTGGTACTTGTGACTCGTTCTCCACGAGTATAAAGAAGCAGAGTATCCTAGTAGTGGATAATCTGGTCTAGATTTGACCAGATCGTGGACGTAGGGATTTCCCGAACCACGTTAAACATCGTGTGCTTTACTTTTCTGCACTCTTATTATCTGTTGTTTATTATCCTAACCTCCTGCACTTTCATATTAGCTGCATTCTGAATCAATCTGTTTTAATCAATCTGATTAATTCCCTAAGGTTTTCTAAACAAGAGCAATCATTAATCCACCATTATTCCGCACTCACTCTACACTCAAGAGGTAATAAGATCACTCTTATTATCTGTTAGGTGTTTTACACTTGAGAGTAATCTGCTTGGACAAAACCAGATACTGATCTGTATATCAATCTGGTCAGTCATTTCAAGCAATTTCTTATACAGAATAGCTTGAGCTCTCATATAAATTGTCAAGTAAACTGAAAAGTTAGTATTTGGTGTATTCCCCCCCCCCATACACCAAACCTTGCTCTTTCGGGACCAACACATATGTAACATGTAATCTTTCTTCCAGCTTCATCTGTTCTTGATATAGCTTTGTAGACAGATGGATGATTTCTCTCAATGTTATCCCAATTGATCTTTTTCTTATTGGTAGATGATGTTTTGGTAGTTGCCTTCTGCTTCTGATATTTATTAGTCTTGACAGAGTGAGCAGGTTGACCCTTCTTCTGATAGTACTTCTTGTGTCCTGCTTCCTTCATCATCATCTTCTGGGGTTGATTCTTTTTATTCTTTAGATCTTTGACTTGATCTGATATGCTCTTCCTTTCAGCTACGAATTTGGTTTCACTAGATTTTCCAGTATATCCAAGTCCAGTTGTTCCTCTTCTTTGCATGTCAATGATCATATCAGCTCGTTCTTGGCTTTTGTTGATCTTGCACATGTTTTCCATGGTCTTCTTCAATTTTTCTTCAACTACATCCTTTCTGTTGATCATGTCATTCACTTTAGAATTGAGTGAATATATCTCTGCATCTTTCGTCTGGATCTGTTCTCCAAGACCACTAATTTGAGTAGAGAACTTGGTGTTTGCTTCACTCAAGAATTTCACTGTTTCATTCAGCATGTCATTCTCTTTTATGACTTCAGAGAATAATTTATTTATGCTTGTTTAGCTCTTGAACATCTCATTGATTTCATCCCATGAGACTTCTGGTTCATCTTCATTTCCTGAATCATAGACAAGTTTATTTGAAGACATAGAGACATGAGAATTTACATCAATCTGGTCAAGTCAATTTTCTAATCCCATGTAGCATTCATCCCAATCTTCTTCTGAGTAATGTGCATAGAATGCTTCATCATTTTCTGAAGAGCTATCAGATAGATGACTTGAGCTGTTGGAGTCTTCTTCAGCCAGCATAACCTTGCGTTGAACTTTAAGCTTTCGGTCTCTCTTGGCTCTTAGTTATTCTCTTTGACTTTTAGATAAATCAGGGCAATCTGTCTTGAAATGACCTGTTCTACCACAACCATAACATGTATAATCAGTAGTGTTAAAGGTTTTACCATTACTCTTTGTATCTCCTTTGCTATCAGATCGTTCTGGTTCTCTGTGCTTCTGATATCTACTTTTGTTATCTTTGTAGAATCTTTGATATTTTCTCGATCTGACTTCTATTTTGTCCATTCTCTTGGCAATAATTACAAACTCCTTGAGTGGTTTATCATAACCTCCTTCTTCTGATGCAGCAGGTACAGTTTGTTCATCTGCTACGCACTTTGCTTTGAAGGCTATTTCTTTTTCTTTCTTCAAACTACTTTCATTCTTCTTGCTTCAAGAGTGATCTGGTCCATGAATCCTCTTATGTCACATTCGTGTAAATCCAGATGGTCAAATAGTGCTTCAACAAACATATCTTTCAAATCAGCACGTAGTGGTTGCATTGCAGAATATATCACCCAACTTGGTGGCAATGATCTGAGAATTTTAAGATTCTTCTCTCTCTGTGTGTACTTGTTCTTGTTGAAAGCAGAGACCTCAAGTAACACCTCGATGAATATATTCTTCATCTGCTCAATGGTTTCACCAGGCTTCATCTTGAATTCATCGAACTTGTTGCACGCCAGGGACAACTTGTTCTCGATCATAGCTTCTGAGCCTAAGCTAAGTTCTCGCAGTGCTTCCTATATTTCTTTGGCTGTATCCAGATCTTGGATCTTGGCCAGATGAACTCCTTTAACAGTACTGGAGTTAATTCCTTTGGCAAAGTCATCTAAATTTGCTTCACGCCGTTCTTCTGATGTGTATGTTCTGGGATCCTTGAGCACGATCTCTTTGACTGCACCCATTTCTGTAATGCAAGTCTTTCCTTCTTGAATCACTAATGGTCCTTCCTCTATCACTTTCCACATCAGACAGTGATGAGCTTTTAGACACATCTTGATTATGAAACTCCACTCTCTATATCCTTGGATGGAGAATTCTTCACATGCCCCAATAACAGAAGATTCCATAACGACAGATAGGATGCAAGTGAGTGAAAAAGGTTTTCCTAGATCTATTCAAGTTGACCACGCAGGTTTCAACCTTGTGAAACAGAAACAACGGTCCTATGAACCACTGCTCTTATACTCCTTGTTGGTCCAAAAAGAGCAAGGTACTTTTTAGTATACTTGACTAATGACTTACAGAGTTTAAGATTTCTGAACGATGATTGCTTAACTTTAACAAACCAGATCGATAACCAGACCGATCTTGATTTGTTCAGATATATACTCTCTTGTGAATAACACTTAGCTGATATCAAGAGTGATCTTGATCTCTACCAGAGCGTTGTGTGCGGAATATGGTGGACTTAGTCTGTGCTCTTGTTTAGAAAACTTTTGCAGAACTTAATCGAATATTTAGCAGGTTGGTTAAGAAATGCAGTTTGAATGATTATGCTGGTTATCAGATAAACAACAGAAATTTAAAAATAGAATGTAAATAACACAGTTGCTTTTACGTGGTTCGGGAAACTCCCTATGTCCGCGGTCCAATCCAAACTGAATTATATATCCACTACTAGGATACTCTCTTCATTATACTCGCTGAGAACGAGCCACAAGTTTCAAACACAATCTGGTAGAAACTTATGCATGAATAAGGGTCGTGTCCCTTTACAACTTACAGAAAACTACAGTAACTGGTTCTCTTCACGTCAATCCACTAGAAAACTACTAACTAGTGAAGTTATCCTTCCTTCTTCTCGATAAGAAAGACTTGAATCGAGTTGGTGTGGTTTCGATCACGAACGGCTTAGAACACGATCTGGTGTGTAGAAATCTTCTCAAGTGAAAGCTTTGTTGAGTTGATTTCTGAGCAGAGTAATAGCTTGATGATCGTAGATATTAGTATACGCATTCTTCCAGCCTTGGTTCCAAGCTTTTATAGGTGTAGAATTTAAAATTCTAACCATTAGGCTTGATTGGTTTGATTTGAAAGTGATTACCAATCAAGAAGTATGAATCCCTGATTTATCTCTTCGTGTCTTTGGAAAGTTTGACCGAATCTTCAATAAATATGGAAAGCAGATCGTTGATAGATGCTTCTTTCCTTCTTCGCTTTATTGATTGATTCTCCTTCCAAATTTGATCTCTAATAGATATCTTTCCATTTTCGTGAGATGTAATGATGTGGCAGGTAGTCTTGGATTCATCTAAGTGCATCTTGACATAATGTCAGATGGCTAAAGTTGATCTGGTTCCATCTGGCTCACTTTAGATAACGATCTGGTAAGAACAGATTGATGATGATCTGGTGAACTATCAATCTGTCCCACAGAGAAATGCTCCAAAGCATGGTAGAAAAACTTTGTGAGTACTTCTTTGACTTAATCAGATCGAGTGGCCATTATGTCAGAGCATATGCTTGCTTAATCTATTGTTGATCTGGTCCATGAGCAAGTAAAAAGGACAGAATAACTTCTATAGGATTTTAATCCCTTACATTTTAAGTTATTCTCTAAGATCATGTTCTTTATCAGATTCACTTTATACATTAGTGATCTGGTACAGTTTAGAACAGACTACAACCTAGCAAGCAGAATAAAATCTAAGTTTGTTTCGAACGAACATCATCAAAACTAAATATTGTGGGGTTCCCAACATGCCTTCTCGTCGGGACTTTTTTGAGCGGTGCTTTTTTTTCGTGCATTTCTCACCCTGGTTTCCTCCTAACTTCGTAACACCTACTAACAAAGAAAAATAAAAATTAAACTAACAAAATAAAGAAGATGAAGAAAAAATAAAAGATGAAAAAATGGGAAAAAGAGTGTGGGTTGCCTCCCACGAAGCGCTTGTTTCACTTCGTTAGCTTTGTAGTCAACGGGGGATCGGAGATGGGCATTGACTCCAAAACTTCGGGCATGGAGTCGCCTACAATGTACGGTTATAACCGATGTCCATTTACACGAAAATAATCCTCCCCTTCGTTACTATATAGTTCAACGGCCCCGAATGGTAGTATGTCTTTGATCACAAACAGGCCGCTCCATCTTGATTTTAGTTTGCCCGGGAATAATCAAAGTCTAGAATTGAAGAGTAGAACTTTCATTCTGGGCTTTAATTCCTTGTGCACAATTCGGCGGTCATGGATCTGCTTCACTTTATTATTGTAGATCCATGCACTCTCATACGCCTTGTTCCTAAGCTCATCTAGCTTTGAAATTTGGAGTGATCTCTTCTCGTCGGCATTGTCGAGGTCATATGTCACTGCCTTGATTGACCAATATGCTTTGTACTCTACTTCGACCGGAAAGTAGCATCGTTTGTGAAAGCCGTCCGATATGCCCATAAGGCATCGTTTAGCTTGACTGCCCAATCTTTTCGGGATGGTTTCATGGTTTTCTCCAATATGGCCTTCACATGCCTATTTCTCATTTCGGCTTGCCCCGAGGTATGTGGGTGATATGGGGTGGCAACTTTGTGTGAGATCCCATTCTTCTTCATGAATCTCTCGAACAGTTTGTTGGAAAAGTGTTTTCCTCCATCGCTAATGATAGCTCGAGGGAAACCAAACTTGCATAAGATGTTTTCCTGCACAAACTTGAGAACAACATTAGCATCACAAGTCCTACTGGGGATAGATTCAACCCACTTGGACACATAATCTACAGCTAATAAAATGTACTCGTATCCAAAAGATTTAGGGAAGGGACCCATGAAATCTATACCCCACAAATCGAAGATTTTGACTACCAAAATGTTTTGGAGAGACATCTCGTTGCGGCGTCTATGGCTCCAACTTGTTGGCATCTATCACATGCCAAATAAAATGCTTGAGCGTTGTTGAATAGAGTTGGCCAAAAGAGTACGCTGTAAATCTTTGTGTGCTATCTTTTGTCCTCCAAAATGGCCTCCACATAGGGATTCGTGGCAGAAACGGAGCACTTTCTCTTGCTCGAAATCTGAAATGCAACGTCGGATTACACTATCCTTACCAAGCATGAAAAGGTAAGGTTCATCCCAAAAATATTGCCCGCAAGAAGAAATCGTTTCACCTCTTGGGAGGTTAGACCATGGTATAAGTAAATTGTGTGATTCACAATGATGGCATACCAATGAGTGATATCAATTTCAAAAATATTCTCATAAGAAAAACTATCAGAAGCACAAGATGTATCAATATGAGAATGCTCAAGTCGAGAAAGATGATCGGCCACAAATTTTTCACTTCATTTCTTATCCTTTATCTCTACATCAAATTCTTGCAAAAGTAATACCCATCTAATTAATCTAGGCTTAGCTTGAGGTTTGGTCAACAAATATCTCAAAGCCGCATGATCACTATGAATAATTACCTTAGATCCTAAAATATAAGATAGAAATTTGTCTAAAGCAAATATCACGTCAAACATCTCTTTCTCCGTGGTGGTGTAATTTACTTGAGCCGAGTTTAAAGTTAAACTGGCGTAGTAAATCACACGAAGCATATTATCAACTCATTGCCCTAAAATAGCCAACTGCATCACACATGATCTCAAAAGGAATAGAATAATTAGGGCCAATCACAATGGGAGCATAAGTCAATTTTTCTTTCAACAGGTTAAAAGCATGCAAACATGAGTCATCAAAATTGAATGGAACATCCTGAGCTAATAAATGACAAAGGGGTTGGTAAATTTGAGAAAAATCATTAATGAAACGTCGGTAAAAACCTGTGTGACCTAAGAAAACTTTTAATTCCCTTGACATCTCCAGGTGGGGGTAATTTTTCAATCACCTTGATTTTTGCCTTATCGACCTCAATGCATTTACTAGAAACAATATGACCAAGAAGAATGCTACTTTTAACTATGAAGTGACTCTTTTCCCAACTCAAAGTAAGACCACTTTCAACGCATATTTCAAGCACCTTCCCAATTTTAAGCAAACAATCATTAAAGGAAGAATCAAATACCCAAAAATCGTCCATGAAGATATCGACAAAGTCTCCTATCATCTCGGAAAAGATGGACATCATGCACCTTTGAAAGGTACCGGGTGCATTGCATAGTCTGAATGGTATGCTCCTATACGCGCATGTGCCGAATGGGCTCGTGAACGCCGTCTTGGCTTGATCCTCCGGTGCGATGGCAATTTAATAGTATCCTGAAAGACCATTAAGAAAATAATAAAAAGCATGTTCGGATAATCTATCTAATATTTGATCATTGAAAGTAAGAGGAAAATGGTCCTTTTTGTTGGCGGCATTTAATTTGCGGTAGTCGATGCACATTCGCCACCCCGTGACAGGTCGAGAAGGAACAAGCTCTTGCTAATCGCTTAGAACTATCGTGATTCCTCCCTTCTTGGGTACCACATGTACCGAGCTCAACGACTCGCTATCTGCAATGAGATAGATGATTCCTTCCACCAACAACTTGAATATCTCCTTTTGAACGACTTCCATGAGGATTGGCTATCTCATTTTGGAATGGCGCATTCCTCAAGATTGATGCGGTGCATGCATATAGTAGGGCTAATGCCACGAATGTCCACTAGCCCCATCCAAAAGCGAGTTTGTGCTTTTTGAGAACTGGAAGTAGTAGATCTTCTTGGTCCTTTGTCAGCTCAGATGAGATAATCACTAGTTTGTTCTCTCCTTCCATATTTGAGGTGAGCGGGGAGCTTCTTGAGTTCCGATTTGTCGGGTGTGGGTGTCTCCTTGGGTTTCATCTGAGTGATGGATTTTTCGTCAATTTCTTGCACCAAAATTTCTTCACTCGTAAAATCCTGCAAAAAAGAACTCTTGGCCAAGGAATCAATAGCATCAACGTAATAGCAATCATCAATAAAATTAACAGACATTTGAATTTTGTCATGAATGGTCTTCCTAGAAGGAGTGTATGCTCTACACCATTTTTGTGCACGTCTCCTATCTCTAAAACAACGAAATCAACAGGAACAATCAATCCACCTACTTGCACTAAAACATCCTCAATGCAACCTCTAGGATATCTAACGGATCTATCAGCCAACTGTAAACACATGCGGGTAGATTTAAGTTCACCTAATTCTAATTGCTTAAAAATAGAGTGTGACATCAAATTAATTCCTGCTCCTAGATCTAACATGTCCGATACTTCCTTACTGTTTCGTACAGAGATATTGATAATAAAGCTACCTGGATTGTGCTGCTTCGGAGGTAAGGGCTGCTGCATGATGAAGCTCGCTACTTCAGAGACTGTCACCACTTCTTGATCACCGAATGTTCTTTTCTTCGCCGCCAACTCTCTAAAGAACTTGACATAAGCAGGAATGTTTTGGATGACTTCCAAAAAAGGTAAATTCACGTTTACCTTGGACAACATTTTGTAAAAATTCTCGAACTTCTTGTCGTGTTTCGCATTCCTTAGCCTTGCTAGGATAAGGAATCGGCGGAACATAGGGATTTGTTGTCTTGTGAAGTTTATCACATTTATTATCCACCATTTTTTCAATCCTCAACACAGTCACAACTTGGGCTTGATGGGATTGATGACCCTATCACGGAATTTTTCATGTTTGATAGTTTTGCTGCAACTGGTTCACTGCACCCGGAATTTGTCCAATAGCAGTTTCAAGGCGTTTGACGGTTGCGTCTTGTGCCTTTCGAGCCTATTTACTTTCTTACATGAAAGTGGTCAAACTATCCTCAAGAGATGATTTTTAAGGAGGCATAGTTTGATGTGGAAACTGCTGCGTGGGGTATTGGTGCTGCTGATTTGGAGGGTGATAGAATTGTTGCTGCTGCGATGGGAAAAATTGTTGTTACGACTATGATGGGAAGTAAGGTTGCGACTGGCGCTGGAAATTCGAAGCCTGGGATCGGTGATTCTGGAAATTCTGTGCTCCTTGCCCTTGAAATTGTGGTTTCCACCGAGTTTTGTTGATTTCTCCATGTATTTTGCTAAGGGGGGCATAGATTTTCGCTTCACCTTCGACCGTCATTTCCGCCATTCGTTAGCATTCCTCCACCATGTGGCCATCATCACCACAAATACCGCATGGCTCAGGTGCAACTTACTGAACAGATGGTGATGGGGGTCAGTACATCTTCAATTCTTGTAGCTCCCTCATCATATCCGCCATTTGCTTTTTAAGATTGGGACTCATTGTCACTACACTAGCCTCCATTCACTCCAGTCGAGAGGATTTTTGTTGTGAACTAGTAGCTAAGGTCTCAAAAATCTCATTCATCTCCTTCGCCGTCTTAACTGCAATGTTTCCTCCCGCCGAACTGTCCACCATAAATTGAGTGGTCTGAAGCAGACCGTCATAAAAGAACTGACATAGCATCTCTGGTGCCATCTGATGGTGAGGGCACTGCTGTAGTAGCTCTTGGAATCTCTCTCACGCCTCATGGAATGGCTCGTCGTGGTCTTGTGTGAAATTCATTATCTTAGTACGTACCGCTTGAGTTTTGTGATGCGAGTAGTATTTCAACATGAAATTCTCACAAATTGATGCCCAATTTCTAAGTTATTCGAGTTGAAGAGATATGAACCATGATTTGGCCCTATCCTTCAAAGTGTAAGGGAAACACTTCAATTTTAGTCGGTCCTCCGTCAGTGAGAGTAGTGGGAAAGTTTGCACCACCGTGCAATATTCTCTGATGAAAGTCAAGGCGTCCTCACTTGGGAGTCCATGGTATATCGGTAGAAGAGATTGATGGTGCGGCTTCTGCTCATAATTCCTGACTGCGGTTGATAGAACAATAGTTGAAGTAGTGGTGGTGCTGAACTTGGGCCTAGTGAAATCGCCCATGTAGCGCGGACTATCATCAACAATCTCATCGGCCATCTCTTCTAATAATCGTGGTAGAGAGAATTTTTCAATGCGCTCGATGTCTTCTTCTAGGGTGACTAAGATATCACGTCTTTGGTGTATGTTTTCGATGAAGGGCGTCAAAGACTTTCTAACACTGCGGCGACCTTGCATACACAACACTCAATGAACACGTTATGCATACCACAATATAAAAGAAAGAAGTAAACATAATAAATAAAGATAAAATAAAAAGAAACAATGAATTAAATCGCCTAAAGCCTTCCTTGGCAACGGCGCCAAAATTTGTTCGACTAAAATTATTTCAAGTCGCTCCCAATATAACGAGATCGTCTAACAATGATAAGTTAACCCAAGTTGTATTCTCGAGGAAGACTTAGCAGGACAATTTAACTCTTTGTTCACAAACGAAAGCACGTAAAAGATTGTTTGAAGGTAAATTACGAAAGAACGTAAATCCTAAACTAATAAAAGTAAACGAATAAATGAATTGTCTAACTAAGAAAACGAGTTGCCAATTGGAAAGAATAAAAGTGGCTTGGAATTTGAAATTAAAAAGAACGTTGAAAATACTTTTGAACTTGAGATCAAAGAAAACGTAGAGTAAGTAAACGAAATAGAAACACAAAAGCATGAACAAATAAAGGAACTCAATAATAAAAACGAATCCAGAATATAAAACGGAAGCAAACTATGGAAAAACAATGAACTAAAATGTTACAATCGGCGATCCTTCGGAATGGAATACTAAAGCTAAAAATGACTAACTAAAAATCATAAGTCTCGACCCTAGAAAAATAGGTCGAGATGTGCTCGAAATATAAGTGCAGATACTCGGGAAAAAGTTGTCTTCAAAGTTTGAAACGCGCCGACTATTTATAGACGAGAGGGAGTGTCAGCGACCACTGACATGGCTGTTCCACACTCCCCGCGCGCACCATTCGCTGAGTTGGTTAGGCACTGACCAAGTTAGCCGCTGGTGTCAGCGGTCGCTGGCCCTAACTTATGTTGGCTCACGCGCCTGGCTCGGTCGTGTCTCAGTTCGGGACATCCACGCCTAGTCAGCGGTCGTGTAAGCTTACGCAACCACTGACTAGTGCTCTCGGCTCTAATCTTCATTCTCTCGTCATTTCTCGATCTTTTCTCATCCCGTTTCCAACTTTAACACTTGTTTAGGCTCGTAATCCTGAAACATAAAATGAAACGTAAATCGAACCTAAAACATCATGCAAAATGAGAAAACAACAAGAATAAAGACAAGGAAAATACTAGTTTAGTCGACCAAAAAGAATCTAAACACCACACCCAATGCTCTCGAGACAAAGCCACACATCCCACATGAGCCAACGGTCGCTAACTCCACTTCTCGGCCCGTCTCTTCGCTGACCTACGCTGAGGCCCTCATGAGCTTAAACGCTAGACTTAGAACACTTTCGAACACGATCAAATCTCGATGGATTGACTCGCACATTGTCAGAAAAATTCTACCATCAAAGGGTGACAACATATGCCAAAAAGGGGAAGATGTCATTTTGAGTAAATTGGCATAAAGTAAAGCCATATATCGAAAATGACTCCATGCCCGATGTTGTGGAGTCAACCCCCAATTTTTACACTCCCGGTTGATTGAGCTGTCTCATCAAGCTAGTGACATAAAAGAAGCGTTTCTTGGGAGGCAACCCACACTATTTCCTATTTATTTATTTATTTCCTTTCGTGTGAGTATGCAATCGGCTAACCTTCATTTTTTCCTTTGCTTTTAGTTCTTTTCAAGTTGTTCTTCATTCTATTTTTCGCACCGCATGCAACATTTCAGGGATTTCTTTCTTATCTCTACCCTATAGCTCTTTATATTCTGCTCTATTTTTATAGGGTGAGAGGTATCTTTTAAGTGCATGCATTCATCTTTAATTTTAATGTTTTTTTGTTGCAAAATTATGATTGTTCTTAAGTCAATTGGTCTTGATACCTTGTGGTTGAATCGAGTCGTGTCATGTGTTTGCAATATGATATGAATTGAAAACTCTTGATAAATTTAACTTCATTCATGTTATGAAACGTTAGATGATCGTAGGAATGTGTGGAACATGTGATCAGATTCTTAATCCTAGTAGAATGATCGAAATAGTGATGCATGATGGCATGAATTGATTGATTAGATTGGCTAGTTGTTTAATATCACTTACTGTGTATCATTATTTAATCAAATGAAAAAGAACTTTTCGAGAGGTCTTTAATCTTCTGGGAACCATGAGCACGGGAATCCTCATGAGGATACATTAGGAAACCCCTAATTGTTCACAACTCATGACAATTTACCATATAACTCGACATTGTTCTAAATGCCTTGTGAGCTCATTATGATAGGAGTATATAAGGATTCTACCCCGCTCTCTTTAACAAAATTCACATCTATAAAAGAGAGGGATATGGGAAACCACACCGGGAAAATCCACATTCGGAGTACACAGCCGGTGAACATTGTCCTTAATATTCCTCATGTTCAAAAAGAAAAAGAAAAGAGAAAGATACGCTAATAAAGTGAAGAATAAAAACTCGAGTCGTTTATGTGATCTTGATGATATTATTTGCATCATTGTTTTGTTTTATTCGAATTGATGAGTATCTAGTAAAGTGGGCCACTTATTTCTATGATCTCTATATGACTTGACATGATGATAGCTAGATTAATTTTGTGAATGCTTTGAAATCTTGTAAAGAATACATATCGTGTTAGATTTTCCCTATAGACATTTTAGACTAAGTTATGCTTGAGGACAACCAAGGTTTTGTGTGTGGAGGGGTTTAGCCTATTTTTGGTCGTTTAAACTCGTATATTCATCATCTTTATTCTCGTAGTTTAACCATTTTGCATGATAATTGGGCTCGATTTACGTTTCAGTTAATGTTTCATGATCACGAGCTCAAACGAGTACTAAAGTTGAAAACGGGAAGAGGAAAGATCGAGAAATGATGAGAGAATGAAGACAAGGGCCGAGAGACCAAGGTCAGCGACCGCTGGCACCTTAGCGATCGCTGACCTCAGTGGCTGGCTCTAAGTGTTAGGCCAACGGCCGAACGGATTGTGCGGGTTTCACCATGTCAGCGGTCGCTGACCTTAGGACACCGCTGACCTCTTATTTTCTATATATGGGCGACGTGATTTTCATTCGATTTTCTTCCTCGACACACTTATATTCCGAGTACTTCTTAGTTCCTCGTTCTAGGGTTGATATTTATGAGTTTTTAGCTTAGTCTTTTTATAGAGTTCGAGTTTAGTTCGCATATCGATTACGAAGGATAGTCGATACAATATTCATGTTCGTTGCTTTGATTTCCTTTCATCTTGTGGATTTGAATTCTTCTATTCACGTTATTAAACTACGTTTTCTTCCGATTCCAATTTCATGTTCGATTTATTTATTGAGTTTATTTATTTGTTTATGCTTCCGTATTTCTTATTCGTCTATCTTCTTTACATTCTTAGCAATTTCGAATTACAAGTTACTTTTACTTTCATATTTCTTTCATAGTGATTTCAATCTAGTTCTTCTTTAGATTGGAATCAATTGCCTTCTTTAATCCGGAATTCGTTTTTATTTTAACATTCTTTTATATTGATCTCATTCTAGACTTTAAGATCGAGATTAATTGCTCTCTTCAATTTTATGTCTATTAATTATATTTGATTCTTCCTTTATTTAGATGAGCATTTATTTCTTCCTTTAAATTTTATGTCTTTCAATTATGCTTGCATTTATTATTCTTAGTTTAGAATTTATCGTTTATTCCGATTTATATTTCCGCCTAGTTTTAAAAACTCCAAACAATCTTTTAATCGCTTTATTGTTGAACAAAGAATTAAATTACCCAGCTAAGTCTTCTTTGAGAATATGACTTGAGTTGACTTATCATTCTTAAAAGACCTCGTTAGATTGCGAGTGACTCGAAACAATTTTAGTTGAACAATTTTACAAGCCTATTTGGTACTCAATTTTTGTCTTGTTTTGTAATGATTGCGAGAAATATGACGATTGGTATGGTTTTAGTGTGTTTTTGCAGGTTTATAAAGCATTTTGAGGCCGAACTAACCAAGGCGAAGGAAGTGACAAATGAGACGAGGCCAAAACGAGAAAAGGGATGAGTGGAATCCAATTTTCAAGCACAGGGTGTGCCTCTCGGTCAATTTCTCGACCGAGAGGCCACAGAGAGAAAAGGAAGGGAAGTCAAAGAGTGTTCTCGGTTAGCCTATCGACCAAGAGCCTAATAGAGACACACAATGCTCGAGACAGAACCCACTCTCTTCAGTCTCTTGACCAAGACCTTGACCGAGAGCGTCTGACTTTGGCTTTGAGACTTTCCTTCCCAGCTATCTTGACCCTTGTAACAATCTAAGAACCTCATATTGGACTATAAAAACACCCTCTCTTGACCCTTGTAACAATCTAAGACACCACATGTATACTTTTTATTTTATTTTGTATTCTTGTTGGAGATTCTACATCTTTTGGAGCTTAATTCAAGACCCTCAATTCTATGCTTTTATTTAATTATATGTTTGCTTTAGTTTATATTATGTCTAGATAATTTTCTAGTTGATTCTAGGGATTGTATGGTTAGCTAGATTACTTGTGAAATTATCTCTTTGATATTATATTGCCTTGTTGGGAACCCTAAAGTATTTTTGGTTTTGATGATGATCTCTCGAAACACACTTAGTCTTTACAGCTTTAATTAGTGTCAAATTGTTCTACATGTTAACAGATCACTACGCATAAAGTGAATTCTGATAGAGAACAGATTAGGAAATGTCTTAGCATGTAAATGAATTATTCCTATAGAAGTCATTTCAATAATAGTCTAGGTTGAAGACCAAGACATTTTTTCAAAGAGAAGAAATCGATCTGTTATGACAGTCATCGACCAGATCACCGACCAGATCGATGATCTCAGCGAAGCACCAGATCGATAGAGTCATCAAACCACCAGATGACATCACTCTACACATCATATCCACTTGCCACGTCCATATTGAAATCCATCCACATAGGTTTGGAAAAAGAATCCTTGGTTGACACGAAGAAGGAAAGTAATCACTATCGATCTGTTTTCCATTCTTAGAGGATTCAGTCAATACTTCTACAAGGCAAGAGCAGATATGATGGACATCATTGATTGGAAATCTACAATCAATCCCGCGCCAATCAACAACGGCTAGAATTTCAAATTCAAAGCTATATATATTTGGAGCTCAAAGGTCTGAAGATATATGCGCTACATCGACAAAAACACTTTCAAGCAATCAATCTCTACGTCATACTAAAGCTTCAAACAACTTGTGATTCAAAATCACACCAACCCAACCTCGGTTCAAGTCTGTCTTACCGAGAGAAAGGAGATCACTCTGCTAGCTTGTAGTTTTCTAGTGGTAACGTAGAGGTAATCTGTTGTAAAGGGACACGACCCTTATTCGTGCATAAGTTTTCAACCAGATTGTGTCTGAAACTTGTGACTCGTTCTCCACGAGTATAAAGAAGAGTATCCTAGTAGTGGATAATCTGATCTAGTTTTGATCAGATCGTGGACGTAGGGATTTCCCGAACCACGTTAAACAACTGTGCCATTTATCTTTCTGCATATTTATTCAGTTGTTCACTTATTCTAACCCCTTTCACTATCATTTAATCTGCATCTCAATCAACCTGCCTTAACGATCTGGATTATACTTAAGGTTTTCAAATAAGAGCACCATATCTAGCACAGTCAAAGGCGTACATCTGGCCAATCTGGATGACTTTGCTAAAGGAATCATATCTAGCACAGTCAAAGGCGTACATCTGGCCAAAATCCAAGATCTGGATACTGCCAAAGAGATGTGGGAAGACTTAAGAGACTTGTGTCTAGGGTCTGAAGTCATGATTGAGAACAAGCTGTCACTTGCCTGCAACAAATATGATGAATTCAAAATAAAACCAGGCGAGACCATCGAACAAATGAAAATAAGATTCACTGGAATCTTACTTGAGATATCAGCGTTCAAAAAGAACAAATATACTCAAAGAGAGAAAAACTTGAAAATACTCAGAGCACTTCCACCTTGCTGGGAGATATACGCTGCAATGCAACCACTTCGTGCTGACTTCAATGAACTCTCCACAGAAGCTCTATTTGATCATCTTGAAGGCCATGAATGTGACATCCAAAGAATTTGTGGACCAGATCGTCTGTCCAAAAAGGTAGAAAGCAGCTCAAAGAAGGACAAAGAAGTAGCCTTCAAAGCAAAGAGCAAAACAAATGATCCTTCTGAAACTACTGCACCAGATGAAGAGAAGAGTTACGACAAACTACTAAAAGAGTTTGCTATGATTGCTAAATGTATGGACAAGATGGAGATCAGATCAAAGAAATTCAGACATTTCTACAAAGATAATAAAAACAAATTCTACAAGAAACGCAACAATGATCAATCTGATAGCAAGGATGAGTCAAAACAACATATAGGTAAAATCTCTAAAATATCTAACAAAACAGATTATACCAGCTTTGGTTGTGGGAGAACAGGTCACTTCAAAACAGATTGTCCTGATCTGTCCAAAAGCCAAAGAGAAGAGCTAAGAGCAAAATGAGATCGAAGACTTAAATATGAGCGCAAGGCCATGCTAGCTGAAGAAGAATCAAGCAGCTCAAGCCATTTTTCAGATAGCTCATCAGAGAATGATGAAGCATTCTATGCTAATGAAGACGAAAGCTGGGATGAATGCTATATGGGACTAGACAATGGTTTGGATGAAGTCGAGGTAACTTCTTGCAATACCTACTCTTCAAATGATAATGATCTGGAACAGGAAATAGAAGATCAATCGGAATACTCATGGGAAGAGGTTAATGAGATGTTCAAAAGCTATTCGAGCATCAAGAGACTGTTCAGAGAAGTTGTGGAAGAAAATGATAGGCTGAAGAATTCTGAACAGATATTGAGCACAACAAATACACAACTCGTTGCCAAAGTTACCGATCTGGAAGAACAGATCAAGGGAAAAGATAGAGAGATCCATTCACTAAATTCAAAAGTCAAAGATCTCATCGCCAGAAATAACATAGCCGAAGAAAGAATAAGGAAAGGCAAAGAAATGATCTACAAAAGTGATGAACGTGCTAAACTGTTAGTTAATCTGCAACAAAGAGGCACATCTGGATTAGGATATCCAGACCATTCGAAAAAGCCTTCGAAAACTACAAGATTTGTACATGAGAGAAAGCAAATACCAGATCAAGTAATAGATCTGAAGAACAAGAAAGGTCATCCACAGAAGATGATGATAATAGAAATAGGGTACAGACAATACTACCAAACAAAGGGTCAACCAGCTCATTACACAGAAACAGATTATGTACATAAGAAGAATGTCAACAGGACATCACCCAACAAAAATGTCAACAGGACATTGCCTATTGAGAAAAGAATGAAGAATGATGAAATGGAAAGATACCATCCATCTAAATTTCATTCCCTATCTAGAGTTGATGACAATGGAAACACTATTACTTGCTATATATCTGTTCCTAACACAAAAATGTTATGGGTTCCAAAAGTAACATTTGCTAATAACCAAGCACCCAAACGTTGAAGGGTAGCTAAGTTTAACTAAATGCAGGATCAGAAGACTGCAAGAAGAAACAAGATAGCAAAAGGAACAATCTGGATAATTGATATTGGATGTTCGAAGCACATGACATGCAACAAGAACTTACTATCAGATTACGTTGAAAAACCAGGACCACATGTCACCTTTGGATGTAACTCAAAAGGATACACCAGAGGATATGGAAATGTAAAAGTTGGCAAGACTGCCATCTCAAATGTATCGTATGTTGAGGGTCTTAGCCACAATCTGTTTTCGGTTAGTCAATTCTGTGCAAATGGTAATCAGATCATCTTTGATACTAACAACTGCTTTGTGAAGAACAAGGAAGGAGATGAGACACTCCTTACTGGAAAATTGTAGGACATGTTATATATTGTCCAGTGGACAGACCAGATCGAGACCTGCTTAGTTACTAAAACTGTATCTGAAACAAGCTGGTTATGGCACAAGAGATTGAGTCATCTAAATTTCAAGTCAATCAACAAGATTGCAAAAGAGAAATTGGTGGAAGGTCTACCAAATCAAGTATATGACAAAGATCATATATGTAATGCATATCAAGCTAGAAAGCAGACCAGATCATCATTTACAAGCAAAACAGCTCACTCAACATCAAGAATACTGGAGCTTTTGCATCTAGATCTGTTTGGACCAGTAAAACCACTAAGCGTAAATGGAAGAAATTACACCTTAGTAATCATAGATGACTACTGAAGGTTCAACTGGGTCATCTTTCTAGTAAAGAAGAAAGAAACACTAGCCAAACTGCCCGATTTCCTACACAAGATCACCAAACAGAAGGAGGTAAGTATAGCTACTATCAGAACAGATCAAGGAACATAATTTCTCAACCAAAAGATTGATGCATACTGCAATAAAATGGGGATCACTCATCAAACTTCAGCTGCTAGAACACCTTAACAGAATGGAGTTGTTGAAAGGAGAAGCTATCTACACAGCCTGCTACACTCAGAACAGATCATCAATTACACTCAGACATGGAAGGACACCATATGAGATCTGGAACAAGAGAAAGCCTAAGATCTCTTATTTTCGCTCTTTCGGTTGTATGTGTTACATACATAATAATGGGAAATCTCAATTGAAGACTTTTGATAGCAAAACTGATCCTGGAATATTTTAAAGATATTCTGATGTTAGTAAAGCCTATCGAGTCTACAATAAGAACTCTCATATTGTGGAGGTAACACCTCATGTTGTTTTTGATGAGTCTATCGTTGAGTACAGGTCACCAGATGATAAACAGACAGAAAACCAGATGACTACAAGAAACATGAATGAGCTGTTACTAGAAGATATTCTAATCTGGAACTCAAAAAGTGATGATATAGAGATCAATACTCCACCTATTACTGATTAAATCATACAGCAAGGGGGAATAATGAACTGGATGAAAACAGATCACCAAATGAAAGCAATGAAACCGTCATTGCAGATGATGATCAACCTGAAAATTTAAATCCAGAAACAGGAGCAGATGAGAATCCATTCCAAGCTTCATCAACAGCTTACACTGAATTTGAGGAACCAACAGATCAACCTGATCCTGAGATATCTGATGAAGAGATGACTAGGAGAAGGAGATGGATACAAGATCATCCATCAGAACAGATTGTTGGGAACCCATCAGATCGTGTGAAGACCAGAAGAATGCATGGAGAAAGTGCCTTGTTAAGCTGCTATCTATCTCGCATTGAACCATCTGATGCTCATGAAGCACTACAAGATTCAGATTGGATAACAGCAATGCAAGAAGAACTTAATGAGTTCAAAAGAAATGAGGTCTGGCATCTCATGGACAGACCCAAACACAAAGGAGTAATAGGTGTAAAATGGGTGTTCAAAAATAAACGAGATGAGAATGGTGAAGTAGTCAGAAACAAAGCCAGATTAGTAGCTAAAGGCTATAATCAACAAGAAGACATTGATTTTGATGAAACATTTGCACCCGTAGCCAGACTAGAAGCAATAAGGTTGTTCTTAGCATATGCTGCACACAAAAGGTTCAAGGTATACCAGATGGATGTCAAAAGTGCATTTCTAAAGGTATCTTTGGAGAAGAAGTTTATGTGGAACAGCCACCTGGATTCGAGGAAGCAGATCCAAACCAGAAAGTATACAGACTGACAAAAGCAGTCTATGGTCTAAAACAAGCTCCTAGAGCTTGGTACGAAACATTGTCCACATTTCTACTAGAATCTGGATTCAGAAGAGGATCGATTGATAAGACCTTGTTCATCATCAAAGTTAAAGAGAATATCCTTTTAGTACAGATCTATGTAGATGATATCATATTTGGATCTCAATCTACTTATTTATGTGATAAATTTGCTGAACTTATGAAAAATAAATATCAAATGTCCATGATGGGCGAGATGAGTTTCTTTCTAGGTTTACAGGTCAAGCAGTTACCAGATGGTATCTTTATTAATCAAGCAAAGTATATTCAAGATCTGCTAACTAAATTTGGAGTCAAAGACAATAAACCAGTGAAAATTCCAATGCAGACCAATGGGAAAATTGATCCTGACCCAGAGGGAAGATCAGCAAATATTACTTAATACAGAGGGATCATAGGATCACTACTCTACCTAACTGCCAGTCGACCTGATATTACATTTGCAGTAGGAGTATGTGCAAGATATCAAGCAAAACCCAAAGAGTCTCACATGGAAGCAGCCAAGAAGATATTAAGATATCTTAAGGGAACAACTCACATTGGATTATGGTATCCTTGTGAAGACAACTTTGAACTAACTGAATATACAGACTCAGACTATGCTGGATGCAAGTTGGATAGAAAATTAACATCTGGTACATGTCGGTTCTTAGGAAATAAACTAATCTCTTGGTTCTCAAAGAAGCAGACATCTGTTGCCACATCAACCACAGAAGCTGAATATATGGCAGCTGGGAGTTGTTGCGCTCAAATACTCTGGTTAAAACAACAACTCAAGGACTATGATATCAATGTCAAGGAGATACCCATTTTCTGTGATAGTTCAAGTGCAATAGCATTCACACAGAATCCTATCTTGCATACCAGATGCGAACATGTAGATGTGAGACATCACTTTATAAGGGATCATGTTGAAAGAAAACATGTACAGATCGAGAAAATACACACTGAAATACAGAGAGCGGACATTCTTACTAAAGCATTACCAGAAGAAAGAGTCAAGATGCTTTGTGGCAAATTAAGATTGTTAAATCTGGAAGAGAGGACCAGATTGATATAGTCCAGATTGATGAACAGATCACGTACCAGATCATCAAAATGCAAATTAATGATCAACAGATCGATTAAAATTCAACGGGAATTATTAACAGATCATGGTTCAACATATCAACCTAGAGCAGATAATATGAGAATAAGATTCCAACCCGGAATTGTTAACAGATCATCACACAAGAACGATGTCCAAGATCGAATGTAGTATAAACAGATTGATAGTGGTGATAACAGATCGTTAATAAGGAAATTGACTACAACAGATGACTAGAAGCCACGTGGAAATTAATTTCAAGAAATTAATTATCTCGGGAGAATGTCAGCAGAATAAATCTAATTACGGCGATTATATCAATTTTAATCATAGCCTATATGTCTAAATTCTGACATAATATACCAAATCTTTTATTTTTGTGATGATTAGTACTGTGTTTGGGAACTGTGATCGCGAAGATATTTACCAAATCAAGAAAAAGGAAGCAACTTGACGGCTAAAACTGACACGCCCTGCACTGCAACCCTAGGATCAAAAGCGCGTGTATCTGACGCAAAGTAGAAGCGGTAATAGACCAGAAGACTATAACTCAGAAAACTGGGAAAGCAAAAAGGGAAGAATAAATCTAATCCCGTAAATTTTACTTCTTTTAATCATCACCGTTTATCATTTTCCTATATATATATACATGTGTTAGACTGTTTGATAATCACCTACACTCTTCTTCTTCGACAAACACTTAGCAAAATTCTCCGCCATTCCCAACTCCCTCAAACCTTTCAAAAATCTAGCTCTTAAAAATGGCTCCCAAATCCACTCTGTTTCTCGAGCAAGTGAAATTTCTGAACCAATATATTACTCAAGATCAATATGCCGTTCTTGACAACTATGGCTTCCATAAACTAGACAAGGCTTTCGCCCTTGTTAAGCAATGCAAAGGTTTCTTTTTGTTATTCATATTTTCTATATCGCTTCTTAACTGTCTTATGTGAACTGCCCTGTTTTGAAAAACAAGTTTATCCATAAACATGGAGTGATTGATGTTGTACTCCTCAGCGTCATCCCACACTTTCTGCTTGAAAAACTTCTCAATCATGAAGCTGATCTTTGTGGAGTGTCGCAGATTCCTCCTAACTTCCACAGAAGTTCCTCTGCCTCTGCTATCCTTGGTATAAGTAACCAGCTTGGCTTCTTTGGCCATCAGTTCAAATAGAATTCTGCTCCAGTTAACACGAAGGTTCAGAACAATGGCAGTGAGAATTCTGAACTTCTCCGGGGTTACTTGATCATATGAGCCGCTGTGGTTGAGAAATATCCTCTGAACCAATTCCAATAGTAATTTGAAGCCTGGTTGAAGCAGAGATCTATGGAACATCCTCCCAGTGTAAGAGATAGGAATCACCATCATTATCTCTACAGCGTCTTGCAGTTGTGCAGATGTGATCTCTTCCAAGGATAGACCTTCATCCTTCAACCTATAGGCCTGGTTGATCATCTCTATCACATTGTAGGGAGTCTTACTCGTTCTGTCCCCAATCGGCATCAAGACATTGGCTTCAAAGCCATGCTTGTCATTTTGCCATGTCAAATAGAAGGATCCCACTTGTTTTCCCAAAAACATCTTAGGATGTGAGGTAACAATGTTGCAGAAACCTTTGCATCAAAAGAACATTCACACAAGTATATACATATTCATCAGTTCATATGAACAAGCATAAGTAATGCACAAAAACAGTAATATAAACAGTTCATAGGACAAGGAGACACAGAATATGCAATAAACTGCGGATATAAAGAAGTTTGAATAAATTGAAAAACCTTTGCAGCGTGAAACCATGGCAAAGATTTCTTCGAGTTTACGAAAACCATGGGTTTCAAGTACAGCGTACGGTTCAGGTGAGAGAAACTTCTGAACCTCAGCTACGTGTTGCAGAAAGAGTGAAGTTTGAGGAGCCATAGTCAAACGCAAAGATGTTTTTGCGAAGAGATTTGCAGAAGATTTGGAAATTCTTAAGTGCTTAGAAATATTGAGAAGTGCTCAGTGCGATAAAGTGAAGGTGAACAGTTTAGGAGAAGATATCGCATATATATAACAAGATAATTAAGCAAAAAGAAATAAAACAGAAAGAAATTCGAAGAGTTGGAAAGATTTCCTCCCTTTTTAGATTTTCCTGCTTCTAAGATTGTTTTGCCGCCTTTCTTTGCGTGAGATGGACGCTCTAGATCCTAGGGTCTATATGCGAGCGTGTGCGTATCTCTTTCTTTTGGCAACTTTCCTTTTCCTGTTTCTTGCAGGGATTTCCTCGATCCCAGTTCCCAAGGTTGTGCTAATCATGACGAAAAATAGAAGATTTAGTAAATCTAAGATAAAAATATCTTTTACAGTCCTGTAACCTAGGAGAGTGACGTCTTTTATCTTGACTCTTCAATTTCCTTAAAAGTTCCCCCTTTACTTAGCATTTAGGAAATAATTTTCACATGGCTTTTCCGTCAATTTATAGAGAAAATTATGCCACGTGTATTTTATTTCAACTGAGCTTTCTGTCATTCTTGTAATTAGCTATCTGGTAGCTTTCTGGTCATGGTTATCTGGTAGCCTTCTGGTCATGGCTATCTGGTAGCCTTCTGGTCATGGCTATCTAGTAGCTTTCTGGTAATCTTCATCTAGACTGAGTAGTCCAAGTTTTCCACACAGCATCTTAAATCTTTCTTCTGGTAGTGCTTTAATTAAGATATCAGCACGTTGGATGTCTGTATGAATCTTCTCGATCTTGATGTGCTTTCTCTCTACATGGTCTCTAATAAAGTGATGTCTCACATCGACATGTTTGCATCTTGTGTGGAGTACTGGATTCTGTGTTATAGCTATAGCACTTGAGCTGTCACAGAATATAGGTATCTCCTTTACATCAATCTCATAATCTCTTAGTTGCTGTTTCAACCATAGTATCTGAGCACAACAGCTTCCAGCAGCCATATATTCTGCTTCTGTGGTTGATGTAGCAACAGATGTCTGTTTCTTTGAAAACCAAGATATTAACTTGTTTCCAAGGAATTGACACGTCCCAGAGGTTGACTTTCTGTCCAGTTTGCATCCTGCATAATCTGAATCAGAATAGCCTGTAAGCTCAAAATTATCATCTTGTGGATACCAGAGACCAATGTTAGCTGTTCCCTTAAGATATCTAAGTATCTTTTTGGCAGCTTCCATGTGTGATTCTTTAGGATTGGCTTGATATCTGGCACAAACTCCAACTGCATATGTGATATCTGGACGGCTTGCTGTAAGGTATAGCAGAGAGCCAATAATTCCTCTATATTGAGTAATGTTAGCTGGTTTTCCTTCTGGGTCTGGATCTATTTTTCCATTTGATTGCATAGGAATTTTTACTGCTCTGCTGTCTTTCATTCCAAACTTGACTAGCAGATCGTTGATGTACTTTGCTTGATTAACGAAGATACCATCTGGTAATTGCTTTACCTGCAGACCTAGAAAGAAATTCATCTCACCCATCATGGACATTTGATATTTGTTCTTCATTAGTTCTCCAAATTTGTCACACAGATAGGGAGATTGTGATCCAAAGATTATGTCATCGACATATATCTGGACCAACAGAATGTGGTCTTTGACTTTGATGACAAACAGTGTCTTGTCAACAGAACCTCTTCTGAAGCCCGATTCCAGTAGGAATGTTGATAATGTTTCATACCACGCTCTGGGTGCCTGTTTCAACCCATAGACAGCTTTGGCTAGTCTATATACTCTCTGGTCAGGATTTTCTTCTTCAAAACCAGGTGGTTGCTCAACATATACTTCTTCTTCAAGTATGCCATTGAGGAATGCACTTTTGACATCCATCTGGTATACTTTGAATCTCTTGTATGCAGCATATGCTAAAAATAGCCTAATTGCTTCCAATCTGGCTACTGGTGCAAAGGTCTCATCAAAGTCGATACCTTCCTGTTGATTGTATCCTTTTGCAACTAGTCTAGCCTTGTTTCTGATTACTTCTCCATTCTCATCTCGTTTGTTTTTAAATACCCATTTCACACCTATTACTCCTTGATGTTTTGGTCTGTCTACCATATACCAGACTTGGTTTCTCTTGAACTCATTGAGTTCTTCTTGCATAGCTGTGACCAAGTCTGCATCTCTAAGTGCTTCATAGGTGTCAGAGGGTTCAGCTCGTGATAAATAACAACTGAGAAGTGCACTTTCTCCATGCATTCTTCTGGTTCTAACTCTGTCTGTTGGGTTCCCAACAATCTGTTCAGAAGGATAATTTTCTTGAATCCATTTCCTTCTGCTGGATATCTCCTCTTCTGATATCTCTGGTTCTGGTTCACTTGCTGGGTCCTCAAATTCTGGATGAGAAGTTTGAAAAGGATTTTCAGTTTCTGGTTCTTCTTGATCATTATTCCAACCATTTGAATCTCTTGATTCTTCGGGTTGATCTGGTTCTGGTTCATCAGAATTGTCTCCTTCTTCAGGCTGATTGTCTTCTGGTGAAGTTAAGATTGTCTGTTCTGTTCCCCCTTGCTGCAAGCTTACTGCTTCAGTACTGTTTGGAGCTTCAATTTCATTCTCTTCTGATGTATTCCAGATTAGAATGTCTTCTAACAGAATCCCTTTTGCTTTTTGGTTCTTGTTCTGTTCTTGTGTTTGATCAACATCTAGGTCTCTGTCACTAATAACAGATTCATCAAAAACAATATGAGGTGTTACTTCCACAATGTGAGTCCTCTTGTTAAAAACCTTATAAGCTTTGCTAACATCAGAATATCCTAAGAATATTCCTGGATCAGCTTTGCTATCAAAGGTTTTCAACTGAGATTTCCCATTATTGTGAATGTAACACAGACAGCCAAAGGAACGAAAGTAATGAATCCTGGGTTTTCTGTTGTTCCATATCTCGTAAGGTGTCTTCCCATGTCTGATTGTAACAACTGATCTGTTCTGTGTGTAGCATGCTGTATAGATGGCTTCTGCCCAAAATTTCTTTGGTAATCTGGTTGCATTGAGCATTGTGCGAGCTGCCTCCTTTAACGATCTGTTTCTTCTTTCAACTACCCCATTCTGTTGAGGTGTTCTGGCTGCAGATGTCTGATGTGTAATTCCCATCTGGTTGCAGTAATCCTCAACCTTCTGGTTTAGGAACTCTGTTCCACGATCTGTTCTGATAGTGGAAACAGAAACTTCCTTTTTCCTGATGATTTTGTTAAGAAAGTTTGGCAGCTTCTCCAGAGTTTCTTTCTTCTTATGCAAGAATATTACCTAAGTAAATCTTGAATAATCATCAATGATGACTAGAGTATATTTCCTACCATTTATGCTTAATGGTTTAACTGGACCAAATAAGTCTAAATGTAGTATTTCTAGTATTCTGGTTGAGCTCTGGGCAGATTTGCTTGAAAAAGATGATCTGGTCTGCTTTCCTGCTTGACATGCTTCACAAACGTGACTTTTGTCATAGACTTGTTCTGGCAATCCTTCAACTAGTTTCTCTCGTGCAATCTTATTGATTGATTTGAAGTTGAGATGGCTTAATCTTTTATGCCATAGCCAGCTAGTTTCTGACACTGTCTTTGTGACCAGACAGGTTTCTATCTGGTTGTTCCACTGCACAATATATAATCTATCCTGCAATATTCCGGTAAGGAGTATCTCATCTCCTTCCTTGTTCTTCACCAGACAGTTGTTAGTGTCAAAAATAATTTGATTACCATTTGTACAGAACTGACTTACAGAGAACAGATTGTGGCTAAGACCTTCAACATATGAGACATTTGAAATGGTGGTCTTGCCTACTTTTATGTTTCCATATCCTCTGGTATATCCTTTTGAATTACATCCAAAAGTGACATGAGGTCCTGGTTTCTCTATGTAGTCTGATAGTAGGTTCTTGTCACATGTCATGTGTTTTTAACAACCACTATCAATTATCCAGATTGATCCTTTTGCAATCTTACTTCTTCTTGCAGCCTTCTGGTCCTGCAATTAAATAGATTTAGCTACCCTTTATTGTCTGGGTGCTTGGTTATTAGCAAAGATCCCTTTTTGAATCCAGAATAGTTTTAAATTTGGAACAGTAATGTAGCTGGTGATGATATTCCCATTCTCATCAACAATGGACTTTGAGTGAAGAACAGATGGATGGTATCTCTCTGATCCTTTGCTTTCTGCTTTCTTCTGTGATGTCCTGTTGACTTTATTTTTGGGCTGTTGTTTGGATTCAGTGCAATAGGCAGGATGTCCTTTGGTTTGATGATATTGTCTGTTACCAACTTGTTTAACAATCATCTTCTGGGGAAGATCTTTCTTATTTTTCAAGTTTATTACTTGATCTGGTATCTGACTTCTTTCTGGTACGAATTTCATTGGACCTGCTGCTTTTTCTGTGTGACCTGGATATCCTAATCCAGACGTGCCTTTCTGTTGTATGTTGATGAGCAGTTTGGCACGTTCATCACTTCTGTAGATCATATCTCTGCCTTTCTTTATCTTTTCTTCAGCAATGTTGTTCCTATTTATAAGATCTTTGACTTTTGAGTTCAAGGAATGAATCTCACTGTCTTTGCTCTTGATCTGTTCTTCCAGAACATTGATGTTAGCAACAAATTTAGCGTTTGCTTTACTCAATATCTCTTCAGTTTTCTTCAATCTGTCATTTTCTTCAACAACTTCTCTGAAAAGTCTCTTGATACTTGAGTAGCTCTTGAACATTTCATTAACTTCATCCCATGAATATTCATCTTGATCTTCTATTTCCTATTCCAGATCAGTATTATTTGAAGAGTTAGAGTTGCAGGAATTTACCTCTACATCATCTAGACCGTTGTCTAGTCCTGCAAAGCATTCATCCCAGTCTTCTTCTTCTTTGGCAAAGAATGCTTCATCATCTTCTGTTGAACTATCAGATAGATGGCTTGAGCTGGAATCATTTTCTTCTTCTTCTGCTATCATGGCTTTACGTTGAGCTTTTAGCTTTCTGTCCCTTTTAGCTCGTAGTTCTTCTCTCTGGCTTTTGGATAGGTCAGGACAGTCTGTTTTGAAGTGACCTATTCTTCCACAACCATAGCAAGTATAGTCAGTAGGATTAGTGATTTTACCATTACCTCTACTTTCTGTTTTGTCATCAGATCGTTCTGCTTCTTTATTCTTCTGGTATCTACTTTTGTTATCTTTGTAGAACCTTCGATACTTTCTTGATCTGACTTCCATCTTGTTCATTCTCTTAGCAATCAGTGAGAATTCTTTTAGTAACTTATCATATCCTCCTTCTTCTGATGCAGCAGATGATGTTGATTCATCTGTTTTGCACTTCGCTTTGAAGGCAGTCTCTTTCTCCTTCTTAGTGCTAGTTTCATTCTTCTTGCTGGAGGAGTGATCTGGTCCATGTATCCTTCTGATATCACATTCATGGACAGCCAGATGATCAAAGAGTGCTTCTACAGACAGATCATTGAAATCAGCACGTAGAGGTTGCATAGCTGAGTAGATTTCCCAGCTTGGTGGTAAGGCTCTAAGAATCTTGAGATTCTTCTCTCTCTGTGTATACTTATCCTTCTTGAAGGCAGACACTTCAAGTAATATTTCAGTGAACCTGTTCTTCATTTGTTCAATAGTTTCTCCAGGCTTCATTTTGAATTCATCGAACTTATTACATGCTAGAGATAGCTTGTTCTCGATCATAGCTTCAGATCCTAGGCTGAGATCTCTTAGTGCTTCCCACATTTCTTTGGCTGTATCAAGATCTTGGATCTTGGCCAGATGAACTCCTTTCACAGTACTGGAGATAACTCCTTTAGCAAAATCATCAAGATTTGCTTCTCTTCTTTCTTCAGAAGTATACTTTCTGGGGTCTTTCAGTACAGTTTCCTTGACTGCTCCTGTCTCAGTAATGCGAGTAGTTTCTTCTGTAATAGCCAAAGGTCCTTCTTCTATCACCTTCCACATCAGGCAGTGATGAGCTTTGAGACACATCTTGATTCTGAAACTCCATTCTCTGTACCCTTGAATGGAAAATTCTTCGCATGCCCTGATAACAGATGACTCCATAACAGATAGGATGCAGATGATGAAAAAGATTTTCTAGATCTATTCAAGTAGACCACGCAGGTATTAACCTTGTGAAACAAAACAATGGTCAGTTTGAACCACTGCTCTGATACCACTTGTTGGTCCCGAAAGAGCAAGGTTTGGTGTATGGGGGGGGAATACACCAAACACAAACTTTTCAGTTTACTTGACTAATTAAATCTGAGAGATGTAGCTTTCTGAAACACAGATAGCTCAAGGTGATAAAACAGATTGATTTTCTAATCGATCTTGTTCTATCCAGGTAAAGTCTCTCAAGTGAGTTATACAAGGCAGAGAGTAAGTTTATACTTAAACTCTAACAGTGTATCGTGTGCGGAATAATGGTGGACTTAGTTGGTGCTCTTGTTAAGAAAATCTTTTGAAAACTTAATCGAGTATTTAGAAGATAGATTAAGAATGCAGGTTTGAATGAGTATGATAGATGCAGAATAAAAACAACTGAACATAAAATGTAGAATTTAAATGGCACAGTTATTTTTACGTGGTTCGGGAAACCCCCTACGTCCACGGTCTAATCCAAACTGGATTAGATATCCACTACTAGGATACTCTTCTTATTTAACCTCGCTGAGAACGAGCCACAAGTTCCAAGTACAAACTAACTGAAACTTATGCACGAATAAGGGTCGTGTCCCTTTACAACTTACAGAAAACTACTGTAAACAGGCTATCTTCACGTTAATCCACTAGAAAACTACTAGCTAGTAAAGATCTCCTTCTTCTCTCGATAAGACAGACTTGAATCGAGGTGTGATTGCGATCACGAACGGTTTGAAGCTTTTGTCTGATTTGGAGATAGAATGCTTGAGAATATTTTTGTAGTATAGCGTTTGCGTATTTCAGACTTTGAAACTTCAAACATATATAGGCTCTGAATTTGAGATTCTAGCCGTTTGTTGATTGACGTGATTTGATTTGTGAATTGTCAATCAATTATATCTCTTCTTTCCTTATAGAGTTGTTGATTGAATCTTCTATGATTGGTAAGCAGATCATATGTGATTGCTTTCTTTCTCCATGTCAATCAGTGATTCGATTTCCAAGTCTTCAATGGAAAGTCTTTAATGCTTCATCGACAGGTTTGGTTCTGCTCTTTCTAGTTTGCTTTTAACCTTCTGGTCGTGTCCTCTCTGGTCTAGTGTCTTTCTGGTTGAATATTGGCTTAGACACTTTCTGGTTGAGGTACTTTCTGGTAGAGCATACGTTAACCACCTTCTGGTTGAAGTACTTTCTGGTAGAGCATACGTTAACTACTTTCTGGTTGAAGTACTTTCTGGTAGAGCATTCTGTCTTTGAGACTTGCTGGTTTTGAGATTCTCTGGTTTAGCCTTCTGTCAAGGACTTGCTGGTTCAGCTTTCTGTTAAAGACTTGCTGGTTCAGCTTTC
>JAPKLX010001161.1:9007-25604 GCA_026898415.1 Leonotis leonurus
AAGAGGACAGATAGTGAAGGCGATAGAGATAGCGAGCAGCAGATAGCGAGCAGATAGCGAGTAGCAGATAGCGAGCGACAGCGATAGCGAGCAACAGATAGCGATAGCAAACAGCAGATAGCGAGCAGATAGTGAAGGCAAGAAGAGCAGATAGTGAAGGCAAGAAGGGCAGATAGTGAAGGAGAGAGAGAAGCTTGAGAAAGAGCAAGGGATAGACAGTGAGAGAAAGAGCAGCGAGAGGAGGGGATAGAAATTTGTCTAAATATGAATCTAGAGATAGTTAAGTATGGGCCAACTTGATAGTTACTGGGCTTCACGTTAAATAATTTGGGCCAAGTCTAATTAGGTAAATAATGAACCAATCGATTTAAAGATTGGGCTACTTGAATTAATCAAATGGGTTAAACCATTTTATGTCGTGGATTAAATGAATTATGTAGATGGATTATGAATAATTCTATTAGATGGAATTTACCTATTTAGTTGGACCAAGCCCAAGAAGTGAAATATTTATTAATTTAGATAAGTACATTATAATTCGTTCACTAGAATATAATCTTAAGAATTGATTTAATTAAGAATCATACTAAGATATATATTAGCTAGGTTATTTTAACCTATAAAAGACTTATAGATATTTTGACTTAAGAATCAAAATATTAAATTAGAAATATCTTTAGTTATATACCCAATAACTATTTAATTGGGTATAGTAAATCCTCGAACTATGCAGTGACTTAGAAATCATTATACGACTATCTAGAAATACGACTCCTAAACTCGTGTACTAGTCGAGTTTTAAGGACCGAGACTAATCACGCATGATAACCAAGGATAATGATTCCTTGGGCTTAGAATTTATTTGATATACTCAAGTATGTATCTCACTCGAGATTCATGTTAAAGGTTTCGACGAGAGGTCGGATCCGCATCACGAGAACAAGGCAAACACCAATCAAGACCATTCAAGTAGGCTTTTCTTACCCTATGAAATATATGTGTGCATGTTTTCAAAAGAAATGAGATGTTTTTACAAGCACTGTCTGCCATAAATGTTTTCAATTTATGTATGATGCCTATCTGTTATATGATAATCGAATTCGGGTTCCAGTGAGGTTAGCGTCCTCTCTCGAACTAGTGTACACAAAGGACCGTGAGTCATCTTAGCGGGTTGGCCGGTCAAGGTGTTCGTGGGAAGTGGCCACTTCCCCGGCACATAGAACTTCAGATATGGTTGAATACAAAGAACTAGGACTGCAGTCAATTAGAACTTTCTCAAGAAATGATTTTGTGAACATAGGTGCTTTAGAGACAAAATCCCTATGTTTCACTTGAATGGCATGACAGTTATATATGTATGTGTGCGATTTCGGCACGTGTCTACTGAGTACAATTGTACTCAGCCCTGCATGTATTTCTAAACGTGCAGGATAAGAATGAAGAAGACGTGGGTGCTATGTGTTGCTTTTGTCGGTCTCCATAGTAGCTGACTCTTGGGGGTTCTGCGTGTCTTCATACACGTAGGGCTTTATTACGCGATCCTGAAAGTTCCGCTGCTAGACTTTTATGTAGTAGATCTGAGACTAAACTCTATATTCTATTCTGATGTAACAAGCTTATGACTCCGACTTCCCGATTTTACGGGTTTGGTCCTTATTTTATGTTATGAAATGAATGATTATCTTCTTCCCTTGTCAATTATTCATTTCGTTGGTCATGTTCCCGGCTTTACTAGAATTAGTAGAAAGCGGGCGTGACAGACTTCTATAGGAATAATTCCTTTACATGCTAAGTCATCTCCTAATCTGTTCTCTATCAGAATTCACTTTATGCGTAGTGATCTGTTAACATGTAGAACAGTTTAACACTAATTAAAGCTGTAAATACTAAGTGTGTTACGAGAGATCATCATCAAAACTAAAATACTTTAGGGTTCCCAACAGTGACCTACCAGGAAGTCTCCTAGGTCAGCCTGTCAGTGAGGATAAAGCAGTCTGGGAAAGAAAGTATTGGTGTGTGGGGCCAGTACGTCAATTCTGATGGGTGCTCCCGGTCCAATAATTGGTATTAGAGCCGGGGCTTTAGATATGAAGAATCGAATCCGGCGGAGCCATCCCTAGGCGATGTGCCAGAGGGGAGGGGTTGTTGGGCACAACAACTCCAAGGGTTATGACGATTCACGGCCATAATCCGAGATGCGAGATTGATGGTTCTCTATGTGTCAGAGGTAGCCCCATAGCCCCGGTTTGAAGGAGTGCCAACATATGCTCTCAAGGTCTGATTCATCCTCCAGACTACCGGGATGGTGTTGAGGGGGGGATTGTTGGGAAGTTGACTCAAGCACCTCCCGGAGAGTGGGTCCTCCGTGTATCGTACCCAATAGAGCTTATGGTGCGACCTGCCTCAGTCGAAAAGGGTCTGCGCTACCATTGTTGACGAGAGGTTAAATGAATTGATTTGTACTACTCATACCAACATGGTGCATGATCTTTTCAGGTGACCTCTTAGTAGAAACTCCAAGGTTAAGCGTGCTTGACTTGGAGCAATACTATGATGGATGATCTACTGGAAAATGTCATGACAGGCTGCTTATAAGGGGCAAAAAAGGTTCAAACTGAGGATGAGGATGAGGAGATCGAAGAAATGTTCCTGGCTGGTTACAAAGAAGATCATACAATGAATCCTGAATTTAGAAAACTATATTTTGCAGAGAAGCAAAGACAAGCCTTAAGGGCACGACGAAAAGAGTAATAATCCGAATGCGCGATTTTAGTTCTCAGAAAGCTTTGTGGACTACCTATTCAGGCAGTTTGCAATGACCAATACAAGCTTAACTATTCCGAAGAAAGACTTCATGATACCTCTCATTCTCAACCTTATCAATGAATCTGCTCAGAAAATGGGCTACCCCATCGATCCAAAAACAAATATTATTAGCGAGTTAGAGAGGAGATCTATGTCAGCTTCAACATACTTTCAAAAGACAAGAAAATGGAGATGATTCTAAGGAGAAGGGCTCAACAAGCAAGACGACGACGACAACAACAACAACAACAACAACCACCTCCACCACCACAAAAGTAGTTGTAATTTTCTACTTTCAAACACTTCTCATTTTTGTAATCTACCTATTAAACAAGTTGTTTACTTTAATCCTTCCCATCATGTGACAACTTATCATACTAATGAAAAATTCAAGTGTTTGATTTTTAAAAACCGCCTGATGATTATCTCTCTTTGTCCAGACAATGTTTTATGCATGTGATTTAACTGCTTTATTTTCATATGCATATTTAAAGTGTCTATTATACTAACTATTGTTTTATACTTAAGAGAAATTGTAAAGTGTGGTTTCGACATCATTAGAAAGGGGAAAATTGTTGGAAACCCCATGAATTAATTAAGTTTTGATGATGTTTATCGAACCAACACTTAGATTTGGTTTTATGTTCCTTAAGACCAAGTTATCAATATCATTTGTTAAAGGGAGCTCGATTTGTAAAAGCGCAGGTCGTATTTAAATCGACATGTACTATTTTTATGAGCTAACTTGGACATATTGATTACTAAGAAAACGGGTGTAAGTTTATTTTTGACAGCTCGCCAAAAGTGTAAAGGAACATATCGATTATAAAGATTTGTCTCTAATTAGCAACTAACTATGATTCCTTGTTTAAACCACCTGATTATAACGATTTGTCCCTAATTAGCAACTAACTATGATTCCTTGTTTAAACCACCTACTATGGTTATAGACTTAGTTATTTTTTCTAAGATTAGATTTTATATAGCTCGATATTGTAAAAGGAAGTTTGAGTTTCCTAACTAACTTATACAATGATCTGTTTATCTAGATGTAGAAAATGACAACCCAATATTTTGTAAATAATAGGTCGATCTCAAATGACATGTCGTATAGTAAACGAGTTGTTTCCTTAGAGTTTGACTCAGGAATCGAGGAGAAGACTCAGAGTATCAATCTGGTTCAAAAAAGTTGATTGTTGAGGAACAGATCGATGACCAGCTCGTTTCAATCAAACTAGTAATCAACTTGAAGCTAGTTGGGTCATACAATAACTATGGTGGACTGCCGACATACCTAAAATCGAGAGAGGTTATTTTGTGGAAAGAAGTACAAGAATATCAATTAAAGAGTACGACATATTATTTCACTCCTAGTTAATCCCTAGAAAATCGAGAGAAAGACGGTGTCAAAAAGCATTACAGGCGGCGCGCGTACCATCACCTTACCGCGCATTAAATGTTGCATTTAATGCGATAGAAATTACCCTCCATCTCTCAAACAACTAGTTCCAGATTAGAGCTATAAATACCACCTTTATTCTCCAGAAAGAGTACGAGAAATAACACCATTAACAAAGCTCAAAATCTGCTCAAATTTCTTCAAGATTTCATCGTTCAAAGCACTTCTAAATTTCTAGATTTCTCTAAGTGCTTACATCACAGCTTGAAGTTATATTTTCTGGAAATATTCCAAACTCAAAGATAAAGTGTGATCAAGTAGATAGTCATCTTCTGAGAGTGTAGTGTTCATTCTTCGAAGAAACTTTTGTAAGTTGTAAACGGGTCACGACCCTAAACTCGTGCATGAAGAACTAATCTAGTTTGATTATTATTTGTGGCTCGTACTCAACAACTATAAACAAGAGAGTTAGTGGATTTCCAATCTAGTGTTGATTGGACCGTGGACGTAGGGTTTTCTGCCCTAACCAAGTTAAATCGTTGTGTTATTCATTATTATTTTCTTGATTTGGTTTATTCCACTACTTGCATATCATTATCATCTAAATCAACATGTTAATCTACTTTGAGTAAATAAAATTGATTTCATTTAAAAGAGCTATTAACCACCAACTTCCTCACACAACATTATTTACGTTTAACTTGTAATAAGTTATTTTTCACTTAGTTAATCACTCTATCAAGGTATTATTTGAGTTCACTTAAGTCTTCTTAAAAGGAAGAATTAAGTATATTACCTAAGCTAACTTACTCCTAAGTACGCTTATGTCTTGCTTTGTAAAATAAATCAAGAAAACTAAAAAAAAAATTGGATTGGTGTATTACCCCCTCCCCACCCCCCACCCCCCCCCCCCCCTTCATACATCAATCGAGGTCTTTCGGGACCAACAAAACATTAAGGTTGTATTTGCACCAAAACAAATGATAACGAGTGATTTTTTTTTACTATAAACATTAGGGAGATATTTGCACCTTCTCCGTGGAATTTATTCCATATATAATAAATAAGATCTGAACCGGATCACTCACGAAAAAAAATATACAAATTAGTATAAGTTATCATGATTTATTTAATTAATGGATATGAAATCTTAAACATGGAAAATAATTTATTAAAAATGAGATTTGGTTCGTAATATGAATCAATGTTGAACAATTCAATAATTATACGACAGTGGAGTCATTAAATAATAATATAAGATTTAATTAATATAATGATTCTTAGATTAATTGTTGACAGTCATATTTATGGATAGTGACATAATTAGGGAAATATTGGAGATATTAATGGACTAGGTCTTATATTGTAGGTTCATGTTAATTCTCCTTAGAAATCCTAATGTAGCACACATACCTATTAATAAAAGAGGAAAGTGAAAATCTTAGCACACCAAGACACAATTTTCGTCCATTACAGTCCCTTCTTACACTTTGATTTTCAAAAATAGCATCCTCGCCACACACAGTTTTTTCAGTCTCTCCTTCTATAGATAAACCCGCGAATTATTTCTCACACAATATTTAGGCTTTAGCAGGGTCATAGGCTAGATGTTTCGAAGGTTAAACTTCATTCGTGGATCAGAAGGAGAAGTTCACAAAGGGTGCAGTTCCAAGTGTGGACTGTTATTCATGATTTAGACAGTGCGATTTCGGCCATCTACACCTACTCGATTCTTTGGCTTAGGGATGAGGGTAAAATAATCAAAACCCTTAAGAGTATGCACAAGTCTTGATTTATTATGCTTTTATCTTTTTCGCGCTATACATGAGATACATGATATTTATATGTATAGAATTATTTGTTTTATTTGATTTATTAGACCTGCAGATCCTGTGAATTTGTGAGTCTCTCAATCGAGTTCCATTAGTGGATGCGTTGCTTGGTATGTCAACACGCTTTAAGTGCGAGGGCACGCTCTATTTTATCGATTAAATAACCTGCTACAATCACTTCGGAATAAATGCAGTGTCAGTGTCCTCAAGTATATTGTATATCAATTTTACGCAAGGATTTTGAGTGCTATAACATGTATGATGAAAAATAATCAGAGTAGAGTTCAAAATATTGATAAGGTATCAATTCATCAGGTTACTGTAATTTCTTCTTATGTTCCCCCTTGACGTATTGCTCTCAGTTATCAGTTTGCTGAGACTTTATCAGTAAACATAGGATTTATGACATTGTTTTGCACTTCGATAGTTATGTGAACTACAAGTGTGTTAAACCTTGTCACATTTTATATATGATATATTTTTAGTGTTATGGTTTGTATACCTCAAATCATGTTTTATACTTAGACGATGTATCAGACTTGTTTTAAATTGCAGTTTAATGAGAATAAATATTTCTATCATTGGTTTGTTATTTATTATTTCTATATATTGAATTGCAAACGAGTCCATTTATTACAATTGTAGACTGTGTGGTAGATCGATGATCACGGAAGGTGGCACAGTCGGCTCCTTTGTAATATAAAGTCACAGTCTAAACAGACTTGGACAGTCTAGTCGATAAAGGTTGCGATATCATTTGATGCGAGAGTCGACCTTAACCCACATAATCATGTCGGTATATATAAGAAACTACATGCACATGCTTTGCGTATACATATTGAGAGGTTTCACTGTGAGATAAGTTCTAACGTGCTGATACTTAGAACGAGGCCTCAGAAATTAATTCATTTCTTAATCTGTGACGATGACATTAATATAGGCGGTTGATTGTACGCTACTTAATTCATCTATGCTTGTGGGTTTTTCGTAACTCTAAATAGTAATGTCTTGGTCAGTAGTGATTGACTTAGCCAGAAGTACTCGACTGTCAGTCGTACAGAATTGCGTCTCGGTGACACGAGTTGATTAAATTCGTGTGAGGCGTTCCAAAAGGTTTATTGCATAAGAAACCCAACCGATTGGGAATTTATACAATATGTAATATTAAAGGTCTGAACCGGATCACTCACGAATATATATATATATATATATATATTTATTGTGAGTTGTCAGCAAACTCAATTAATTAATGAATTTAGAAAATCTTAAACACGGAAAATAATTAATGACAAAAGGGTTATGTCCGTAATTCTAATGAATCAAGATGAGTTCAATATTTATCCTATAGTGGAGTCGATAAATATTTATAATAGAACTACACTTTATTGCATTTACATGGAGTAATTAATTTAAATTAATTAATTTAAATCTAGAGGTGGGCCAACCAATTAATTAAATTCAATTGGGCCCAAAAAGAGACTTGAAAATTAATTTAATATAATTATGGATTTGTCCAAGTCCATATTAATTTTAATATAATTCAATTTTGAATTTGAATTATAGTTGTAACTGCAAGAGATAAAGGCGGGGATATGATTCTATTATTTGTGATCTAAGTAGACCGGGAATAGGATAGAAGTTCCTAGGGTTGGATTCGGTGGAGATTTCAGAAGGACATTCGAACGGCGTGGATTGTTGTTCGATAGCTAATGATTCAAATTGTTTCTCCACAAGTGGAGGATTTACGTAGGAGAAGGTATAATTGATTATATTCCGCATTTATATTCTCCTATGTGATTTAAGAATTAATTATTCGTATAATTTCTTAAACCTGTGGATCCTGCGTTTTCGTGAGTCCCTCATACATGTTTCATCATTTAGATAGTTTAGCTTGTAAATATAAATTATGTGAAGTCACGACATATCTAATATGATATTTGTACTCATATTTTAGATAATTCTTTACTCAGTTTTAGTCATCAGGGTTTAGTAAGCCTGGCTCTCCACTCAACAACTTGAACCTTGCTTCATCAAGTGATTTGGTCAAAATATCTGCCTACTGAAGATCTATATATATTTGCTCTATAATCACAGCCTTGTTTTCAACATGGTCTCTAATGAAGTGATGTCTCATATCTATATGTTTGCATATTCTATGGAGGAACTATCATAGTAATGTGAATCTGATCAGTGGTGATTTCATAATCACATAATTGTTGTTTGAGCCACAAAATCTGAGAAATACAACTTCATGTTGCAGTTAACTTGGCCTTGGTAGATGATGTTGGGACAAATGTTTGATTTTTAGAAAACCAATTGATCATTATGTTTCTCAAAAGTTGATAAGTTCCAGTGGTTGGTTTCTTATCCAGTTTGCAACATGCAAAATGTGCAACAATATAGCTTGTTAGAATAAATTTATCATCAGAGGGGTACCATAGTCCAAAGTTGATGGTACCTTTCATATAAAGCAATATTATTTTTGCTGATTCCATTTGTGATTTCTATGGATTGACATGATATCTGTACAAGTACCTTCAACAAAGGTAATTTCAGGTCTACTAGCAATTAAATATAATAATGAACCACTAATTCAACAATATACGGTGGACACAACATGTTTTCCTTCTTTGTCAGGATTGATCTTCCCATTCATGTTCATTAGAATCTTCGAGGCTTTGTTATCCTGTACTCCTTATTTGATCATCAATTATTTTTTTTAATTGGAGTGATTAATAAAAATTCCTTCTTGTGATTGTTTAACATCACTACAAGAAAAATGGCATACGACAACATAGGAACGACAAGAATTTTTAACAAAATGCGTTGTCGTAGGGATAAAAACCGTTGTCGTAATCAAAACCGTTGTCTTTGTGCGAGAAAATGCGCTCATAGACAACGGTTTTTATATACCGTTGTCGTAGGTGTGTTGTTATAGCGTTGTCTTATATTCAATCCCACTATGCGACAACGCTTTTTCATGCCGTTGTGGTATACCCGTTGTTGTAGTGCTCAATGACAACACTATTTTGAACCCTTGTCGTTAAACCATTGTCGTAGTCTGGTTACCACCCTATAACAACAGCTCAACACTTAGAAAAATTAAAAAAAATGTTCAACTATCACTACAAGAAACAATCTCACTATCTTACATTCTGCCTACCTCTATCAACACTTAATCGATTGAATCATCCTCACAACAATATCTAATAATCACATATCCTTAATCCTTGTTCTTCAACGCACAAATCGACATAGCACATCGATTATTTGCCTTCATCCCGGCGAAACCCTAGTGGTCGCCGCCACCACTGGGCGAGCCACCGCCGGCCCTAGAAGGAGGATTCGAGCCGCCCCTGGTATCACCAAGGCTAATCTAGGGGAGAGTGGGCGATTATTGAACCCTGGAAGGTGATTCGAACCTGCGTGCGTGGCTCGCGATTCCAGATTCGAACCAGCGAGCATCACCTTCAAATCTCTCATATTCTTCTATTTTTCCTGAGCGCCTTCGAGATTTGAAGTTTAGCTCAATTAAAAAGCTAGGGTTCCCAATTGTGCATCAATGGTGGAATTAAAGATGGAGGAATTGTCTCTTCCCCGTATTTTCGAGCAGTGTCATAAAATTAAAGCTTGGTTTCTACATATATAATCAGGTAATCTTATGCATTTATTTCTTGAGTTTATGAATACAGAAGATACTACTTTTATCTTAGATCTCACAATCATGGTTACATTGCCAGGACTTGACAAACAGACAGGTTTTGACAATGCAGTTTTGTGAAGGACAGAAGGTAAAGCTAACAGCTATAGAACCCGCCCACCCCCAACCCCCGATCTATAACTGTGCTGGTTTGACAAATTTCATTGATTAATAGCGGGAAAATTTGCATAATACTACTGTTTAAGTAAATATACTTCACATGCATTGGACCGTGATTTGCTAATTCCTATGAAGCCACTAGTAACAGGAATTCTCATTGGTTTTCAGATTGATGATTTGGAACACTTCATGCGAATGGGGATAAGCCCAATTGAGGTTTGTTTGTGGTAGAATAGCAATTTTCATGCCATGTAATATAGTTATTTTCTTTGACTCATGGGCATGCTGTATCACAGCTATCTCTTAATAGCAGCAAGCTTTCTGATAATAAGTTGAAAGAAAATCTTCTATGCATAATAGATTCATATTCTTCTATACTGCTTCTGTTAACATTGTAGGTAGCGAAAGCCCTCGTAGATGTTTTTGCTGAGATGATATTTGTCCATGGTTTCCTCCATGGTGACCCGCATCCTGGAAATATATTAGTTTCTTCAGAGGGGCCAAATGGCTTTTCATTAGGTATAATGAAGTATCTGGCATTAAAAACTTTTATTTCCGTAGGAAGGTTAGCTTATCATATATGTGCTTGATTTTAAAATTGACTACTTATTTGCATAACCGATATGTGTGCAGTCATTCTGGATCATGGGATCTATAGACAGTTATCTGAAGAATTCAGGAAGAACTATTGCCAGCTCTGGGAGGCTCTAATAAGACTTGATTCACAAAAAATACAGCAGCTGGGTGAGACCTTTGGTGTTGGGAAGTACGCTAGATATTTTCCCGTTATATTTACTGGAAGAACCATTAACAGGTACTTTCTTTGGCTTTGTCCGGTGATTAAATTTCTTTTCTATCATAGGTGAGAGTTCCACTTTAAAGTTCTCAGCAACAGATTGGTCTTGGCATGTCTAAATGCTCATGTTTCTGAAGTAAATGAAATAAGTTAAAACTGTCTTTCATGGCTTTCTTTTGTTTATTTTCAATTCTTCTTGGAACTTTTGGGATAATTGGCTTTGCCCCATAACAAGATTCCCGGCTTATTTATCTGTTAAATGTTAACAATTAGTATAACTTATCATTATACCTATTGTTTAAATGCAGAGGTAATGCTGACTGCATCTAAATTAACTGAAGTAAATCAGTGCTTGGGAGAGGAATGTCAGCTGAAGAGAAGAAACAGTTAAGGGAAGAGGTCAAGGTTTTAAAAATGGAGGCGTATCTTCCTTTATGGAGTCATTACCCCCAGACTTTCTGATCATACTGCGGACAGAGTAAGATTTGATGCCATGTTATGTAACTTTCACAACAGAATGTTATTTTGATTCAAGTGTCAGACTTACTTTTCTCCCATTCCAATACAGTGGGCTACTAAGGTCCTTGATCAGCAAGTTGGGCGCTCCTCAACGAACCCGACTGCTGACTTATGCTAAATGTGCTTTGCGTGGTCTGTGTGTCGAGGCAAATTCTGAAGCAGGTAAAAATATGTCCAGTGTCATTCAGCATCAAATACGCCTCATGATCAGTTGAACAGTCGAGATGTATAGTCGACAGAAATACACCTCATAATTATATAATCATGTCTGTTACTATTTGGATGATTATATAGGATACGGTGAAGCAAGGTTTCGAATTGTTGAGGAAATGCGAGGAATGCATGTGGGGATAATATCATATAGCTCCTTAATGGGAGCATGCAGCAAAGTATTGACTTACTATTCTTGTTTAAAACCCTTTCTATCTGGTATATTAGCTTTGTAACTTATTTTCTAGGAGTAAGTGAATGCCAAGCTGCATTTTACTTTGAAATTAGAAGTTGGGGCTACACATCTTGCATTTTGGAAGTAAAAAAGAAGTTAGTTGCAAAGATGTAAAATAATTAACCTAATCATTTGCTTGAAAACCTTTTTGAGGGTTACATCATCATTTATGGTGAATGTTGAAGGTTTTTTTCCAGCATTTGGAGAATAAAACTTTATTTGTGCCCTGGCTACTTTAAATGCTTAATTTTTTGGCTTGTATATAGGGAAATAATTCTTATACGTCATTGTTTTAGGCATTTCTAGTGATTCGCTATGGTACTTGTATTGTATCCCTGTGTTTGGGATGGTTTGTTGAGTTTTAAACCCTACATGCATATTTATGAACAAGATATCTCGTAACTTTTCTCAGTTAGAGATTGGAAGGCATAATATTTTGCTATATGTTTTTAGGCTAGCGACTGGCAGAAGGCACTGGAACTATATGGGGACATTAAGAGGTCTAATCTAAAGCCCGTAGTATCACTAATGAATGCCTTGGTAACTGCTCTGTGTAAGTTAATCACCCATTGTCTGCTGCTTCTATGTATTTTTCATTTCTATAACTTGAAGTTCAATGACATAATTCAAGATTGGCGAACATATCTAAGATTAGAATACATTGCTCCAGTGATAATATAATGTCGACTGCTGCTTCTACGTATTGCGGCTTAATCTACATTTTAGCTGCAGCACTAATCATTCATATCCTAAACTAATACAACTGATTGTATTCTCTTCGTGTGCGTCTCTAAACTGAGTTGCACATGTTCATTAGGTATACCTCTTGAAAGTTCTGAAAGGTCTCAAGCATCGCGTGGCTGCTCGTAACAACTTACTCCTCTTCATTTAATGTTTAAACTAACAAAGTGCATTTGTCTCTAGGACATAAGGACAAAAGGTCCAGATATAAGTTTCCACGGCACAAAATGAATCACCTTATGAAGATTTTTAGTTAATACAGATGAAATGCTTAGTTATAACATTTTATCAATATAATTAGTACAATGTTTTGTTCCTTATCTAGAAAAGAGTAGAGTTAGTCTCGTTGTTTTCCATATTTTGGATTATTGATTTCTTTCCATATCACTTTCTTATTAATCTTCTACAGGTGCAAAGGCTCCTAATTTAACCATTATACTGCCAGTAGAGCAGGCTCAAGTACAAACTTCTGCAAGGTTTTTGAATTGTTGAGGAAGATTTTCAATAATATAATGAGTTTCATTGTTACTGTACTTGATGGTGGACTATCATTGGTAAGTAATAGTTTTCTTTAAAATTAATGTCATAATTTAAGCTTATTCAAAGTGTTCGATGGTGGACTATCTTCTAATATATATTTTTAACTTCACAGTTTATTGAAGAAAAGGGGAATTACTCGATTGTGGAAATTGATGAAGTGCGTAAGGAGTGGGTTGAATTGGTTCAGGAGTATATTGGATTGTAGCTTTTGGTAATTTTAGGTTTATTTTTGTTTGGGACCATGTACTTATCAAACTTGAAGTATTATATTTGAGCTTGAAGTATTTTAGGTTTATTTATGTTTGGGACCATGTACTTATGTTTAGGATTAAACTTGAATATTGCAATATGCTTTTATGTTAAATTATTTATATTAGTAATTTAATTTTAAATATTTACGTATTTGATGTTTTCATTTCAATTTAATATTTATTTTATTAGTTTTAGTAATAGGTTCAAAAATATAATGTTGTCTTATAACTCAACGACAACGGTTTTATAAACTGTTGTTATGGGCGAATATTTCTTTCTATCTACAACAAGGGTCCTAAGAAGCGTTGTCTATAGGTAAATTTTTTACAAGACCTACAACAACAGTTTTAAGAACCTTTGTCCATGAGCGAATTTTTTTTATATACAACAACGGTTCTAGAAACCCTTGTCTTAGCCGTTGTTGTAAATATTTAAGACAACGGTTATATTACCGTTGTCTATGAGCGAGAATATATGACAACACCACTTTCGACAAGGGTCGAGAACAAGCTACGACAAGAGTTAAAAACCCTTGTCTATTAGCGTTTTTGTAGTAGTGCATGAAATCCTAAAAAAAAAGATCTCATTTCTCCCATCATGGGCATCTGATACTCAATCTTTATCAATTTTGAAAATTCACCGCATAAACTCTGAGGTCCAGATCAAAAAATGATATCAACCACAAAGATTGAGACTATTAGGATTTCGTCTTTGTGCTTAATTGTGAATAGCATTGCATCAACTAAATCTCGTTTGAATCCTGAATTTATCATAAATATTGATAATGTGTCGTACAAATCTCTAAGAGCCCTGTTACTTCCCGAGCCCCATGTTAGTTCCCCATTTATCATAAATATTGATAATGTGTCGTACAAATCTCGTTCTTACACCCCATGTTAGTTCCCAAGCCCAGGGGACACGTGACTTTGAGCTAGACCCTATACGTCCAGCTAGCGAGATCCGACCACCATCACCCATCTTACATTCAGTACCAGCCGGTAGGACACGTGGACGACACGATGCTGAGATAGGACCTTCTCGCCCTGTCACTAGTGTGAGACGACCAGCTCCGGTCTATTGACCACTAGTGACCGATTCTGGTTCGATTACATCCACGGGGCGACGAGTATGGAGGATTCTCCGGGAGTTCTCGGATATGGACAGCAAGGGCAAGGCCCCAGCTGTGTCCGACTCAGTATAGGATTGCACTCCGAGTTCTCCACCGCCAGGCACCACGAGAGCAGATCCGATCTGCATATCCCCTGACGGGAGTCCTTCCCGTAAGAGGGTGTTCTCGCCACCCGCCGCAGAGTTTTATGCTGACTTGCGGAGACAGCTTGATGCTGTACGGGGACCGAGAGAGGCAGAGGCCGAGGGAACCGAGCAGGTTGGGGATGATGAGGAGTAGGGGTGTCAACCAATCCGGTACCGGTTAATCGGTTAACCGGTATCGGAAAAGTCCCAATTTGAGGAACCGGTTACCGACCGGTTCGGTACCAGTTAACCGGTAGAACCAGTTAAGGTACCGGTTTTTATAATTTATTATTTTAAAATATGTTTTTAATTATTTTTAAATTATATTAATTTAAAAAATAATAATTAAATATAAATATAATTTAATTTAATTTTATAAATATTTTATAATATATAAAATAAATTTATAAAAAATATAAAACATAAAATAAATATATAAAATATATATTTTTAATATTTAATTTTATAAAATCGGTACACGGTTCGGTACCGGTTACCCGGGTACCGGAAATTTTTTAAAACTTAGAACCGGGAACCGGCTTATTTCCCAAAAAACCGGTTCCCGGTTCTTCCTGAGAACCGGTTACTGTTTGACACCCCTAATGAGGAGGAGGACCCGGAGATGGATGCATCCTGGGCAGATACTGCAGGATCAGTAGTCTAGTGCTCGACGGGCGTTGGTTGTTTAGTTGCTTTTATGTCATTCTATTTTATGATGTACTCATCAGCAACGGACCTTGTCTGTAGGCCGTCCTGATGCTGTTTTATTTTTAGATTTTTGTTACACGGAAACGGCGACTTTATGAGGACTATTCCGTGATGTTATTTAGATATTACCCTTTTGACATTACAAGAACACATTAGCCAGTGTCTTGTGACTGAGTACCTTTTGTGATACCATTTGAGAGTGATGAGTATCATGTCATGTACTTAGATAGTACATTTTGAGAGCTTCAGTTATATTAAGTCCTCGAGGAGGCACAGATGATGATATATACGACCTTAGGAGTCTTTCGCAGTATATGAGATTCTTATATTATGTTTTCCCCTACCCTGTATTTAACTTATATGCGTAATAAGACAGTAAAGATTTAATAAGTGAAATATTGATAATAAGATTACGACTAAAACTCGATTTTCTAATGAAATAAAATTTAACTATCAGAATGCCGTCAGTAAGAAGAGCCGGACGCCTGAGAGGAAGTGGTAGAGGATGAGGCGCTAGAAATGTAAAGGAAGTATTCAAAGCGAAACGAGCCGCAACCCCACCTCCTCCACCACCAGTAAGAAGAGTAGAGGAACTATTCTTACGACAAAACCCCCCAATGTTCAATGGAATAGGAGAACCAGCTGAAGCCAAGCTGTGGAAAATGGCGGAAAAGTTCTGTGCCGGTCTGAGGCATGGGATTAGGATGGCCCTAGCCAGCCATGGTGGGTTATCTTACCCAGAATCTCTCAGCCGGGCTCTCGATATCGAAACCGCCATGCCAGTGGAAAGGCATGTAATAAACCACCCACCGACATATCCACAGAACCAACCCCAACCGTTCAAGGGCAAAAGGAAATGGGAGGATCAATGTCCTAGTCCCATTCAGAAAAAGCCCTGGGAAGGACAGGCACCTTTCCAAAATTTTGGAAGGCAAGGCCAGACGCCACAGGCCGGGAATTTTCCACAGAAGCCCACCTGCTCGAAATGCAATAAAATGCACTATGGATGCTTCATTTGTGGGCAGAGAGGGCATTATGCAAGCCATTGCCCTACCCGACAACAAGGGGGAAATACGAGACCAAATCAGCAGCCCTAGTTGTTCGACTAGGAAGAACAAATTTCGGGACAAAATTTTTGTTAAGAGGGGGAGGATGTAATACCCCGTCATTTTAAGTCCGAAATAAATGATGTTCGAACGCGATAATTATATTATATATTAATCGTTGTAGTATATTAATGAGAGTTTCTATAATTGAAGAAGAGTTTTAGTTTAAGAGAACAAATAATTAAAGAATTTTGAATTATATCTTAAGAAATTTTAATAGTAAAGTATAAGTTTTATACTTGGAAATATATAAGTGTAGGGATATGTTACATGTTATATATATGTACCTTGGTAAAATTTAATAGTATGCATTAGTTGCATAGACCACAAGATAATGTGGTATAATCTAATTTAGATATATATATATATATATATATATA
>JAPKLX010000670.1:0-33857 GCA_026898415.1 Leonotis leonurus
ATAAATGTTTTCGATTTATGTATGATGCCTATCTGTTATATTAAAATCGAATTCGGGTTCCAGTGGGTTAGCGTCTCCACTCGAACTAGTGTACACCATGGACTGTGTGTCAGCGAAAGGTTGACCGGTCAAGTGTCTGTGGGAAGTGGCCACTTCCCCGGCACATAGAAACTTCGGATATGGTTGATTACAAAGAACTAGGACTGCAGTCAAACTAGAATTTTCTCAAAGAAATGTTTTTGTGAACATAGGTGCTTTAGAGACAAAATCCCTATGATTCACTCGAAATGGCTTGACAGTTATATATGTACGTGTGCGATTTCGGCACGTGTCTACTGAGTACAATTTGTACTCAGCCCTGCATGTATTTCTAAACGTGCAGGTTAAGAATGAAGAAGACGTGGATGCTAGATCGTGCTTTTTGTCGAACTCCTTAGTAGCTGACTCTTGGGGGGTTCTACGTGTCCTCATACACGTAGAATTTTATTACGCGATCCTGTATTTTCCGCTGCTAGACTTTTATGTAATAGATCCGAAACTAAACTCTAAATTCTGTTATGTAATGTAACGAGCGTATGACTCTGACTTCCCGATTTACGGGATATGTTCTTACTTTATGTTATGAAGGGAATATTTAATGTCTTTCTCTTGTCAGTTATTCTTTTCATTGGTCATGTCCCCGACTTTACTAGAATTAGTAGAAAGCGGGCGTGACAAGACCACCTATGATGTGATAGCTATGATCAACCAGGCATATAGGTTGAAGGATGAGGGGGTGGAGTTGTCTGAAATCACTGCTTAATAGCTGCAAGAAGTTGTGGAAAAGGCGATGGTGATTCCCATTTCATATTCTTGGAGGATGTTCCAGTGAGCATTGCTTCAACCTGGGTACAAGCTTGTCTTTGTGTTCGTGCATCGTATATTTATGACGCACAGCGTGTCCTACGACCAGGTCACTCCAAAAAAGTTTAGGATCTTGACAGCTGTGGTTCTCAACCTCAAAGTCAATTGGAGCAGGATTTTATTTGACTTGTTGAGGAAGGAACCCAGACTTGTGAATTGGACAAAGGATGCCAATGGCAATGCAGTGTCAGTTGAAGTAAGGAGGAACCTGAGACAGTCTACCAAAATCAGCTTCATGGTGGAGAAATTATTCAAACAACAAGTGTTGGAAAATGCTGTAAAGTTCAACTCTAGATTGACTATTCCTAAGGACCAGCACCAGATTGAGATGTCCTTAGGTATAACCCCTGCCTTAATAAAAAAAGTGTCTGATGATGTGCACCTACAATCACTATTGGAGATGGGAAGCTCAAACCCCATCTGTATGCCACCTTCCAAAGGTGAGAAGAAAAAGAAAGAAAAAGCCCCCAAGGAGAAGGTGCAGAAAGAGAAAACCCAGAGGAAACCACCTGCCAAGAGGGCAAGTTCAATTGATATTGATACTTCAACCACCACTCAACAACTGAAGTAGAAAAGGAGACTGAGGAAAGTCCATGAATCTCCACCACCAGCTGGAGATTCACAGCAAGAGATAGCCACCCACCAACCAGATGAAGTCACTAATCAACCATAGGGCTCTATTCCACAACAAGACAAGGCTCAACTGGCAACAAAAGCTCCTCAATATGTGGAGCCCGAGTCCAGTTTTGACTCTCACCAAGGCAAGGACTTCTCCCCTATAAGGACAGCAACACCCTCACCAGATCACATGCAGAGGATTAGCGAGGAGGAGGAAGAAGAGGAAGTAGATGAGGAAGAGGAGAAGAAGTGACAGGTTGAGGAAGTAGTTCATCTACTAAAAAATGAGGGAGATCATTTTGTGCTCCAAGATTTTTCAGGACTTAACTTGCTGCTAGAGAGCTATCGAGCAGCATGAAGAGTCAAGCTTTACTTACTGATCAAAGACAACGAGTATTATGTTTTTGATGCATTATTGCAAACCAGATCGATAGAGGAGCTAAAGAAGGAAGAGGCCACTCTGTTGAGCCTACTTCAAGCAAACACGGTCGGAGAAGTACGAGCAGAATATCACCAGATGATATTAGCGATAATGAAGCACGAAGCCAGACTAATGAAGATCGATCTAAAACCATTCTATGTCGATAGAATCGATTTCTTCACAAGCGTGACTAGATCAGATGATGAGGCGGACTAGGATGTGGAAATGGGTGGTAAAGGAGATGACCAAATCGGAGGACCCAGCCCATCTGGTGCAGCAGATCAGTCAACAGCAACAACAACAGAACAACAAGAGAAAGAGACAGAGAAGCCGAAGAAAAGGAAGAAGAAAACTCTTGTTATCAATCTTGATCCCATTGATGAAGAACCAGCAGGATAGGTTATTGGAGGAAAAGCCACAAACTAGAAGCACATTGCATTCTATGGTCTGGAGGAAATTTTGGAGAGAGAGAACAAGTCATTCAACAATCTGTAGGATGATGACTTGATCACTCTCATAGAACAAGATCAGATGACCGCCACTTGCAATGCAGTCCAGGAGAAGGCCACACAAAAATCCTTGCTGATTTTAATCAGCATCAGAAGGACTATGTCAATGACATGGATAAAGATCTACGCCGCAAACTGCGAAATGAGGTCAAGGAATTAAACAAGAAGATGGATGATGATAGAGAAGCCAATGATGCAGCTAGGGAGAAAACAGATCAGAGGCTGGAATCCGTATAGAAGAAAATCCAGACTGTTCATGCTCTGGTCAATGATATTGCAGCCAAAGAAAATGATCAAATTGATGAAGTTGTCAAAACACAATCTGCTTCCATTACTGCAGAAATCAAGTAGGCAACCACATTGGAGATTCATGCTCAACTGGCCCCTTTTGAAGAAGAAAAGTTTATGGCGATTATAAAGAAAAATCAAGTGAAGGTTCTTGATGATCTGCTCTACCCTACTCCCGCAGAGCTTGATCATCAGAACACCAGAATCAACATACTAGAAGAGCAGCAAGACACCTATGATGGGACTCTCTCCACGATGAACAACAACTTGGAGAAAAAGATTGGAGATGTTGACCATAACATCACATTCCTGCTAAACTTCAAAGCAGATGCCGAACAAAAGCTCGAGGAGATGAAGGCTGAGATCGATTCCCTCCGCACACTCATCAAGATAACTTTTGATGATGTTGAAAAGGGGGAAAAATCTAATAAAGGTGGAAAAGGTGGAAAAGGAGGAGATGGAGCTGACAAAAGAGGACCAGATGAAGGTCCGGATGCAGGAGGAGACAAACCAGATGAAACAGCAACACCAAATCAACCCTCTACAAAGAGAGCATACACACCACCTAGGGCTGATCCAACAGTAGAGCCATCAGATCAAGAACACCAACAACAAACACTAGACAAGGGAAAGAAGCCGATAGATGAAGGAGACCGGATTGCAAATCTCCTATTTTTTGGAGTAAATAGAAAACAAACCTGTGACCCAGTTTTTAGGGCACAGTTCTACAAGGAGCAGGCTGAGCGAGAGAGTAGATTGACAGAACAAGAGGCCAGAGAGAAATCATTTCAAACACCATTCTCTCCACCCACATCAGAACAATCTCAACAAACCTCTCAGTCCACTACTCAATCGAAAAAGAAGAAGAAGCCCTTTATGGCCTGGAATCATTCACTACAAAAGAAGACGCCCAAAGATAATTGGGTACCAGAAGAACTGGGAGCTGCTAAAGAAAGGCTTCATCATGAACAAATATTTTCTGACGGAGCCTATCTATTCAGAGTCAACACCAGATGAAGACTTCCATCGCTACATGGAAAATTTCATGGATAAGGAACTGGTAAAGAGGATCAGATTTGCTGCCAAGAAGGCTAAAATCCAAATGAAAGCACCTGCAAGGGAGTTCATGGCATGCCCGATGATCCCAGGAATCAGCATACCTGAAAAAACATACATTCTAAATTACATCAACCAAGTAGATAAGATCAAAGGTTACAAGATCGATAACCATGATCCCAACTATGCAAGGGTTTAAGATGGAATTTATGAAAGTATTCGGCTGACCTCAGATGCACAAAGAGAGAAGATGAAGAAAGGAGGAGCGAGCAGATGGTTTACTTAGAATTTCTTTTATCTTATAACCATCTGTTGTTTTGTTAGTTATTTGGTTCTGGATAACTCATGTAACTCACCTAAACTTGATCTGATATATATACATATGGGTTATCTGATGACAACATCTTATTGTCCCTTGTCAGATCTTTTCCCCTTTTCGACATCATCAAAGGTGGTCTTGATGAGTGTTCAGAGGGAATCAATCTCCGCCTTCATATCTTCCATCTTCTGCTCAGCATTAGCTTTAAAATGCAGCAAGATGATGACTGTCTGGTCGGTGGCTTCGAGCTTCTTCTCTAGATTGCTATTCATGATGGAGAAAGTCTTGTCATATCTATCTTACATTTCTTCGAGTGTGTTGATCCTTGTGTTCTGATGATCAATCTCTGTTGGGGTAGGATAGAGGAGATCATCCAGAACTCTGACTTGATGTTGTTTCATGAGAGTCAAAAACTTTTCTTCTTCGAAATGCGCCAGTTGTGTATGAATCGCCAGTGTGGTGGCCTCCTTGAACTTAGCAGTAATTGTTGGTCCCGAAAGAGCAAGGTTTGGTGTATGGGGGGGGAATACACCAAATACTAACTTTTCAGTTTTACTTGACAATTTATAAGAGAGCTCAAGCTATTCTGTATAAGAAATTGCTTGGGATGACTCACCAGATCGATATACAGATCAGTAGCTGGTTTAGTCCAAACAGATTACTCTCTTTGTGTGAACACTTAACAGATAATAAGAGTGATCTTATTACCTCCTGAGTGTAGAGTGAGTGCGGAATAATGGTGGATTAGAGATTGCTCTTGTTTAGAAAACCTTAGAATATTAACCAGATTGTTTAGGAGATTGATTTAGATGCAGATGGATGAGAGTGCAGAGAGTTAGAATAATAAACAACAGAAGATATAAAGAGTGCAGAAATGTAAAGCACACAGTTGTTTAACGTGGTTCGGGAAATCCCTACGTCCACGATCTGGTCAAAACTAGACCAGATTATCCACTACTAGGATACTCTGCTTCTTTATACTCGTGGAGAACGAGTCACAAGTACCAATCACAACTAGAGTGATACTTATGCACGAATGAAGGGTCGTGTCCCTTTACAACAGATTACCTCTACGTTACCACTAGAAAACTACTAGCTAGCAGGGTGATCTCCTTTCTCTCGACAAGACAGACTTGAATCGAGGTGGTTGGTGTGATGTAGAATCACAAGATGTTGAAGCTCTAAGTCTGGAATGCAGAAAACTTGAAGGATAATTGCAGTATAGCTCGTGCGTGTTCTCTCTTTTTCCAGATTGTTAACTTCAACTATATAGGCATTGAATATTGAAATTTTAGCCGTTGTTTGATTGGCGTAAGATAGATGGTATATTGCTAATCAATGGTTTCCATCATTTCTGTTCTTGCCATATAGGAAAGGTTGACTCAATCTTTGAGTTTATGGAAAGCAGATTGCTAACGGTCTCTTTCCTTATATGTTTTAATCGTAGATCTTCTTTCCAAACCCTGTTGGATGGACCTTGATCTTGACGTGGCAAGTGCATATGATGTGTAGGATGATGTCAGCTTATAGTTTGATGACTCAGTTGCTCTGGTTCATCGCTGTTGGCATCGATCTGGTCATCGATCTGGTCACTGTCTGTTACAGCAGATCGATTCTTCTTTGGCATAAAGCAATGACTTTCATCCTATTCTAGTTTGAGAATGACTTCTATAGGAATATATCCTTTACATTTTAAGTCATCTCCTAATCTGTTCCATAACAGAAATCACCTTATCTATAGTGATCTGTTTTTACACGAGAACAGGTTAAACATAAAGAACAGCTAAGTGTGTTTCGAGAGACCATCATCAACACTAATCTTAGGGTTCCCAACAGTAATGGTAGTAGATTGACTCTTGACTGCTGCATGAATTCTCTCCATTTCCTTGGCCAGCATGTCAGTGACCAAAACCTTGATGGTCCGACTTTTCTCTGGCTGTATCAACAGCTGCCCTGTCATCATCCATCTTCTTATTGAGCTCTTTGACCTAGTCCCTGAGCTTTTGGCGGATGTCCTTATCCATATCATTGACATAATCCTTCTGATGCTGGTTGAAATTAGCAAGGATTTGGGTAGCTTTTTCTTGAATCGAGTTGCACGTAGCGGTCAGGTGATCTTGGATCCTTAAAGAAATCAAGTCATCAACATGTAGGTTGTTGAATGACTTTTGCTCACATTCCAGTATGTCTTCCAGATCAACGAAGGAAATGTGCCTTTTCAATTTCTCAGCAGCACCTGGTGTGTATATCTCGTTCATGGGTTTGTCGCCAATGACCTGGCCTACTGGTTCTTCATCAACGGGGTCCAGATTGATTAAGGGGGTCTTCTTCTTCCTTTTCTTCTTCTGAGCTGCTTCTGGTGCTGGTTGATCTGGTTGGTCTTCTGGTGCTGGTACAAATTGTGGTTGTGGTGGAGTTTGTTTTGTTGGACCAGATGAGCTGGGTTGCGCAGTCTGGTCAACTCCTGGGTCTTCCATGGCAACATCTGGATCAGCTTCATGATCTGATCCCTCCACACTTGTGTAAAAATCCATTCTATCAGCATAGAAGGATTTGAGATCAATTTTCAACAATCTGGCCTCATGCTTCATGATGGCCAGAATCAACTGTTAGTAATATGTGCGTACTTCTCCAACTGTAGTAGCTTGGAGCAAACTCAATAAGGTGGCTTCGTCTTTCTTCAATCCCTCCATCGATCTGGTTTGGAGTAATCCGTCAAAAATATAGTTCTCGCTGTCCTTGACTAGCAAGTAGAATTTTACTCTCTTTGTTGCTCCATAACTCTCAGGCAGCAGATGAATTCCTGGAAAATCCTTGAGGATAGAATGATCAGCCTCATTCTCCAGCAGGTGAATGACCTCATCAATCTCCTCATCTTCTTCATCCTCCTCACTGATCCTCTGCATACGATCTGGTGAGGGGGTAGTAGTTCTGGCTGAGAGAACTAAGTCTAGGTTCATCTGGCCAAGATCCAAGATCATGACACAGCCAAAGAAAAGTGGGAAGCCTTGAGAGAACTAAGTCTAGGTTCTGAAGCAATGATCGAAAACAAGCTATCTCTAGCGTGCAACAAAATCGATGAAGAACAGATTCATAGAAGTGCTACTAGAATGTCACGCCCGCGCTCCGCTATGGATAGCGAAGTCGGGGAAACCGTGACTTGAAAAGGGATTTAAAGAAATCGAGATAGAAATGGGGTAATGGAACGAGGACAAAAATGAACAACAGTCTCATAACTGGGCTCGAATAACTCCTCGTACATGATTAACATAAACGGACTTGAGTTTAAGGCTCGATACATAACAACGTAATATGAAGGAACTGAAATCTTAAGTGTAATACATAATGATCTCGAACTAGCAGCGGAAAATTTCTTGGATCGCTAAAAGCTCTAAATGTGTGAAGACACGTAGAACCCCCAAGAGTCAACTAATAAAATGTCGACAAAAAGCCCGAACGTAGCACTCTTCCTTCATCATCGCTCAACCTGCACATTTATAAATACATGCAGGGCTGAGTACAAATTGTACTCAGTAGACACATGCCAAAATCGCACACATACAAATATAATTGTCATGCCATTGTAAGTGAAACATAGGGATTTTGTCTCTAAAGAACCTATGTTCACTAAAATCCTTTTGTGAAATCTTAAAGTTCGACTGTACAGTCTAAGTTCTTTGAGTAATCTACCATATCTGTAACTTCTTCTTCTTCTTTGTGTCGGGAAGGTGGCCACCTTCCACGAACACCTTGACCGGCCAACATCTTCGTCGGCTCACAGTCACTTTAACCGGCCAACCCGTTCGATGACTCACGGTTACTTTGTGTACACTAGTTCGAGTGGAGACGCTAACCCACTGGAACCCTTTTTGAACACTAGTTCGAGTGGAGACGCTAACCCACTGGAACCCGAATTCGATTCTTTTAACTTCATTGAGCAGATAGGTATCATACGAAAATCATAAAACATTTTATGGCAGACAATACTTGAAACATATTTTCAATTGAAAATCTCTTCGAAATAAAATAACATAAATGCATATGAGCACACATATTTTATTTTGTAGAAGAAAGCCTACTTGGATAACTTTGGATTGCACTTGCTTTGGTCTCGAAACGCGAAACAGGTCTCTCGTACGAACCTTTAGAAAAACTCGTATAAATTAAAATGCCCTTCGTGCATTTGGAACCTTTAATCGTAAGAATATATATATTCTTGGTTCTCGATTCGACTCGTAAATCGAGGTATTAATACTTCAGATCACTATTATTCACCTTCTCTCGATTTCTAGTTTTCTGCAGGAAGTAGAGCCTCCCCAGCTCCAAGTTTCTCTTATGGAAGCTAATTAGGATCCTTAGGTAAAAGATCTATCTTTCTTTATTTCTATTCTTACTTTAGTTTTCAATTCTGTTGCTTTCGTTCAAATTGTTGGATTCCATTTTCTAACTCCTAATTCATTTCGTTTCTTTCCTTTACAGACACCATACGCCTCTTTCCCTCATCTCTCTCTCCGGAGCTGTTGTTGCTGTTCGAGCCTCCTCTTCGGCCCTGCTCCGTGGCTGCTCGCTCCACGGAGCCAGACTTCTCCCTATCGCCCCTCCCGGTGTAGCAGCGGTGGAGCGAGCTCCGTCGCCTGGCGCCATCAACACACTCATGTTCTTTTCACAGGTATGGTCTCTCCCTTTTTTTTTCACTCTGCTCTCCATTTTCTTCCATTTCTTACTCGATTTCAATATGTGATCTTTGCTATCAATCATGTGTGAATTTCTTTCTAAGGTGTTGGTTTGATTAAATGTTCTAGGATAATCTCTAGTTCCAATAATACACATTCTGTATTGTTAGTTTCTATTTCGAATTCTTCTGGAAATTAAAGGTCTTGAGCAAGTTTACAATTTCAGATTGGTTTTGGGTGATCCGAGCTATTCCGGATTGGTTCGGGGCTGTCCGGAGTTATCCGGATTGATTCGGAGCCGTTCGAGGTCTGTTCGGAGTCGTGCGGGGTGGTTCGAGGTTGTCCGGGATGGCTAGGGATGGCTAGGGGCTGCTCGGGGTTGATTCGAGACTGTTCGGGGTCTGCCGTGGCTGTCCGGAGTTGTTCGGAATCTGTTCGAGGTCATTCGGGGTGATTCGAAACTGATTCGGGGCTATTCGGAGTGGTTCGGGCCTGTTCGAGGTCGTTTCAAAGTTGTTCGGGATCTGCCGGGACTGAAACGACCGTGTATTGAACCTTCAATGCACTAGCTAAGTCCTACACCTTCCCTTCTCTTTATGTCTATGATTCCTTTTATGTTCTGGTGGATTTTAACTTGATTATAGTGGTAATGAACATAGTAGCATTAATAATATCAGTTCAAATTGGGAAGGGTTCTTGGATGGAAGTTACAGTTCCTAAAGCATGCTAAGTTCATATTCATTGTTAACATATTATAGTGTTAGTCTATATTCAACACACGGTAGTAAAAGAAGTAGCTAAGGAAAGTAAATGACATGCTATAGGTAGAACCGTTTACCTTTCTGTTTGCTATCCCTTCTCCTCTCTCGTTTCCTTAAGTTTCCAATTTGGCAGCACTTCGTGTGAGTTAGATTTGGTGTGTTTAAGTCTTAGTATTAACCACATATATATATAGGCAAAAATCTCTATACTTTCTACTTGCTTCTGCAATACTTATTTCCTTTGGATGCTGCAGGTTATGGATAGAAAGAGATGAGTTGAGTGAAGTGAAGTGGCGTGGCAGTTCTGCTTGGGTCTTCTCAACCGCCACTGCAGTCTACCCCCCCCCCCCCCCCTATAGTTCTTTTATTTTATTTGTACAGCAAGCTATTTCCCTTTTGCTATTACACGCTAATGACTTCTTTCCTATTGGTTTGACTTGGCAAATTGCAGATTTTTGCTTGTGAGGGAGTGTAGTAGTGCAACCTTTTCCCATCCTTCAACCGTCCAAATCTTTTTACAGATTTGTGATTTCTTTGATAGTACTCCCTTTCGACTTTTGCTTGTATAATATCATACTATAAATCTTGGTTTCATCTTTACTCAATCTAGGGCAGCTTTGCCCCTTCTCATTCCTTCTGCAGCAGCACCTTCATTACCTAGAGCCCCCCCCCCAATGTTGTGTGGGGAGATGTAATATTCTTTGTAGAGCTATAAGGTGGTGCCACGTATTACCTTTAGAAGGCTGCAGCCTTATACTTTGACTTGTACTTAGTTGTTTATAATTCTTCTTTGTGAGACAATTCCAATATTTTAATACATCTATGTATATATATATTGGGCTACACGTATAATATAGATATACATGTATTCATTTACACCAACTCCCATTCTATTCTCTTATTAAAATTTCTTTAAAGATTATAAGATGGTAATAATGCAATTCCATCTAAGCTGGGAGATTTATTCAGCAATGCAACCACTACATGCTGATTTCAATGATCTGTCCGTGGAAGCTCTATTTGATCATCAGAAGGATACATGGATCAGATCATTCATCCAGCAAAAAAAACGAAAATAACTCAAAGAAAGAGAAAGAGATTGCCTTCAAAGCGAAGTGAAAAATAGATGAATTAGAACCATCTGCTACACTGGAAGAAGGAGGCTATGATAAACTGCTCAAAGAATTTTCCATGATTGCCAAGAGGATGGACAAGATGGAAATCAGATCAAGAAAGTATCGAAGGTTCTACAAAGATAACAAATGCAGATACCAGAAGAACAAAGAAACAGAACGATCTGACGACAAAGCAGAAAGTAGAAGTAATGGTAAAACTCCTAACTCTACTTACTATACCTGTTATGGATGTGGAAGAACAGGTCACTTCAAAACAGACTGTCCAGACTTATCTAAGAGCCAAAGAGAAGAGCTACGAGCTAAAAGAGATCGAAAAGTCAGAGCTCAACGCAAGGCCATGATAGCAGAAGAAGACTCTAGCAGCTCCAGTCATCTGACAGATAGTTCATCAGAAGATGATGAAGCATTCTATGCAGAAGAAACAAATGAAGAATGGGATGAATGCTACATAGGTCTAGATAATGGACTCGACCAGAATGAGGTAAACTCTCATGTTTCTCTGTCTTCAAATAAACCAGTGTATGATTCAGGAAATGAAGATGAACCAGAAGTGACATGGGATGAAATTAATGAGATGTTCAAAAGCTACACTAGCAAAAAGAAGTTGTTTTCTAAAGTCATAAAGGAAAATGACAAGTTGAATGACACTATGAAATTCCTGAGTGAAGCAAACACCAAGTTTTCTGCACAAATAAATGGCCTCGGAGAACAGATCAAGATAAAAGATACAGAAATATATTCACTCAATTCCAAGGTGAAAGACGTGATCTACAGAAAGGATGTAGTAGAAGAGAAATTGAAGAAAAACATGGAGAATATGAGCAAAATCAACAAAAGTCAAGAATGAGCTAAAATGATCATTGACATGCAACAGAAGGGGAGAGCTGGTCTAAGATACAACGGAAATTCCAGTGAGACTCAGTTTGTTGCTGAAAGGAAGAACATACCAGATCAAGTCTAGGCACTACAAAAGGGGATATGACAAGGGTTAAAAACCGTTGTCGTAGCTCAAATCCCGCCCTTGTCGTAAGTGGTGTTGTTGTAGCTCTTAGAAAAAGGCGCTCATAGACAACGGTTTTTAACCGTTGTTGTAGATACCTACGACAACGGTCCTCGCTCATAGACAACGATTTTTAACCGTTGTCGTAGATACCTACAACATTGGTTCTCGCTCATAGACAACGTTTTTTAAAACCGTTGTGGTAGAGTTAAATAATTTTAAGCAATTGTTCTATAATTTTTTATATTAGTTTTTCTACATTTATTTGCTATAATTTTTAATATGTGTGTTGCCATAATGTTTATATACAATCAAAGTAAAAGAATATTGTATTCCATAAATATAAACTCAAGTACAAGTTCTCTCAAATATATGAGATTCTATTAAATACAAGAGTGGCATTTCTAGTATCTTCTACCTTGAACTGATGCCCTTGAACATATGCATATAGTTATCCAGCTTTGAAAAATCAAGAGTCTTCATAAGAATGGAAAAAAAATGCAATAAATTTTTATCCTGCAACTCTTCCAGCTGAATATTTCATCCAAATACCACTGCAAAAATAATCATTTGTTTTAAATCAATAAACTTAATTAAAGAAGAAGAAAAAAAGATGAGACTCAATTTCAATATGGACTTTCTCAGAGAAAGAGAGAGAGATACCAACACTTTCTCATATTGCATGGCCAAGAGAGCAGTAATGAAGAAAGTCTGTCAAATGAAAGCAAAACTGTAACCAAATTAAAGCTGATCAACATCTGCCAACCTCAACTATAGATCAGAGGCTAATACTTATATCAGAAGCACATGATAATTCTAGCACAGATACACTAGAGTTCGAGTTAAATAAAGGTAAAAAACCTATTTCTGCAATATTATACCTTGTCTCCAATCTTGTAAGTTCAGAACTTTGTAAAGAGACAACACAGCAAAAACTAAATGGAAGTGGCGAACTAGTTCATTCATTGCTTCACTTACTATAAATTAGGAGATAAAGAACCAACCAAGCTAACAGGGCAGAGGGCAAATGTTGATAATGAAGCTAAAACTACTTACATTTTTGAGGAAGTTTCAATATGTTTTTGAGCGATCATGGTTTCATCATTACACTGTGAAAGAGCACTGTGAAAAGCAAGGCCAGGCAACTGAGTAAAATCACTACACAGAGTTAGAATAGGAATCATCAAAGAGGGATCACGGTTTCATCATTTAAGTGACAACAGAATCAGAAGATTTTACAAAAGATCGAAATGAGAGTTCGTTATTGCTACTGGAGACGTCTCATGACGAGCATAGTTGTATCCAGGTAGCGTTTAGCACAGTTGGTGAGACAGCTAGATTCACTAGAACTAAAACTACTACCAGGAGTTCCGGTGATGCATTTTTCCCAACATGCGGACGTGAGCTTGCCGATCATCTCGTTTACTGCAGCCTTCTGCTTTTCTTGTTGTGGTATCAAGGGAATACAAATCACTTGTTAGTAGAGCACTTAAACAAGATGCATAATCAACAAATAATTTGCTGGAACACCATCATCATTCCATTACCAAGTGAGAACAATCAACATAAATCTCTGAAGAAGTCAAATTGCACAAGTTATATTCTGCATATACTCATCATCATTACATTACCAAGTGAGAACAATCAACATAAATCATACGCTCAAACATATGTTCCTACTACTGCCTTTCTTCCTACTACACACTCAATAGGGGAAACCATGGCCTAAAGTGTCCTTTATTGTATCATCATTTGAATGTTGCAATTTGATTTGAGAAAATTTATCAACCACTCATTAGAAAATCACCACGAACAACACAGAATCATGAAGCAATAAAGAAAAAAAAGATCAACTATACCTTAGTAATAACAAACTCCATCACTATATATATATGTATACATGTTTGTGTGTGTGTGAGTGTGAACTTTCACGCAGATATTATGATTCTAAATGATTTCATAATACACACATGCATTCGATTTTAAAGGGAATAACCGAACAGGTTGCAGGAATCTAAATAACACGCGCATGCACCAAAACCTTGAAGGGCTGATAAGATTTTCAGACTTCACTATTCCATTACTTTGCACATGCAAAACGAGTGTTAAACGCACTATATCGATCAGGCTGAGATCTGAAGCGAATATTTTCTTATTCAATCGAGCATCAAATGCTCATTCAACAAGCACAAAACTAACTATACAGCTTCATAGTTCATCTCAACAAAGCTTAGCTAACACTACTATATCAAATTTCTTGATATAGAAACTAAACCCGCTTCTTCGTGTCTATACGAATTTGAAACCAACAAATATATCGGGCTCAACTCTTACATATAACACTTCATTCTCTCTAGTGTCACAAGCCAGGTAAAGATGCAGTTAAGAGCCAATTCAAGTGACAAAACAACCAAATTACAAAATCTCATCTATACAAACAAATTTGATAGAGCAGAAAAATTAAATCTTCGTTCCCGCTAAAACATACCCTTCTTAATTAAATCAATTTATCACCACATTTTTTTTGACATAATCTTTTGAACTGTTTTTCATGAAAGTCCACCCCGACAACATAAATGGAAAATAATTACATATAGGCAAAGTCTATCGCGTATTCGCCACTACAAATCGAATAGAAACGAAATTCTTACAATAAGAAGCTGCTGCAATTCAGGGTTGTTAAAGGATGAAGGATCCATTGGTGAGAACAGATAATTTATTGGGATTCAAGAATTTCACAGAGTCTGGATTGAAAAACCCTACCGTACATACGCACACCCTCTGTTTCTCCTCACACACACACACACTCTCTCTCTCTAAATTGAATCAAAATCTTCACCGAATCAACAACCCCAGCTAGCTGAGCCTGGATCTAAGCCTTTTTTTTACATGAAATCAATTGATCGCGGATCTGGGCAATGCGTGAAGATCGAGCTTTTAGTGAGAGAAAAAGCAAGTGGAGTAGATAAATGAGTGAATGCGCGTGTGCTCTCTCTCTATCTCTCTCTTGTGTGTGAATGAAGAGAATAAGAGGACTGTGGTGGACTGTAGTAATGGAGGATTTGGGTTGTGAAGTTGCTGTATTTCTGAATAAGATTTGTCTATGACAACAGATAAAGACAACGGTTTGAACCGTTGTCTATGAGCGTGCATTTTTGTCTATGACAACGGAGCTATGACAACATCAATGTAAAACCGTTGTCTATTAGCGCATTTTTTTGCTTAAAGACAACGGTTTTAGCTACCACAACGGTTTTTTCCCCTACAACAACGGTTTTATTTAAAAACCGTTGTCTTTTTGGTGTTGTTGTTGGCCTTTTTTCTTGTAGTGAGGATCTCAAGAACAAGAAAAATGAACCCCAGAAGTTGATGATGAAGGAAACAGGAAATAACAGATACTATCAGAAGAAGGGTCAATCTGCTTACTATGAGAAAACAAATAAGAATCAGAAGCTAAAGACACCGCTCAAGATCTCCTCAACCAACAAAAAGAAGATCAATTGTGACAACATTGAGAGAAATCATCCTTATATCTACAAAGCCATAACCAGAACAAATGATATTGGAAGAAGGATTACATGTTATATGTGTGTTCCTGACACTATGTTAATCTGGATTCCCAATGGAACATTTGCTACTAACCAAGCACCCACTTGTTGAAAGGGTAGCTAAAATTTATTAATTGCAGGATCGAAGAACTGCGAGAAGGAGTAAAGTAGCAAAGGGAACAATCTGGATTATTGATAGTGGATGTTCAAAACACATGACATGTGATAAGAACGCTCTATCAGACTATGTGGAAAGAGAAGGACCACAGGTAACCTTTGGATGTAACTCAAAAGGCTACACCAGAGGATATGGTTATATAACTATCGGCAAGACCACAATCTCAAATGTATCATTTGTTGAGGGCCTTAGTCATAATCTTTTCTCAGTTAGCCAATTTTGTGCTAATGGAAACCAGATTATATTTGATGCAAACAACTGTTTTGTGAAAAACAAGGAAGGGGATGAGACTCTTCTTACCGGAAAATTGCAGGACAGATTATATATTGTGCAGTGGAATAACCAGATTGAGACATGTCTGGTCACTAAGACAATATCAGAAACGAGTTGTCTATGACATAAACGACTAAGTCATTTCAATTTCAAGACAACAATAAGATTACAAGAGAGAAGCTAGTTGAAGGATTACCAGATCAAGTATATGCCAAGAACCACATCTGCGAAACATGTCAAGCTGGGAAACAAACCAGATCATCATTTACCAGCAAAGCAGTTCAGTCTTCCACCAGAATCTTAGAGTTACTTCATTTAGACTTATTTGGTCCAGTCAAGCCATTAAGTATAAATGGTAGGAAGTACACTCTGGTCATCATTGATGATTATTCAAGATTCACATGGGTAATCTTCTTATACAAGAAGAAAAAAACATTGGAAAAGCTGTCAAATTTGCTCAACAAAATCACCAAGAAAAAAGGAAACTTCTGTTATAACCATCAGAACAGATCGTGGAACATAATTCCTAAACTAGAAGATTGAGGATAATTGCAACCAGATGGGAATCACACATCAAACGTCTGCAGCTAGAACACCTCAATAGAATGGAGTAGTTGAAAGAAGGAACAGATCATTAAAAGAAGCAGCTCGCAGCATGCTTAATGCAACCAGATTACCAAAGAATTTCTGGGCAGAACCCATCTACATAGCCTGCTATACGTAGAACAGATCGGTGGTTACCCTTAGACATGGGAAGACACCATACGAAGTCTGGAACAACAGAAAGCCCAGGATATAATACTTTCTTACTTTTGGTTGTTTGTGTTACATTCATAATAATTGGAAATCTCAGTTGAAAACCTTTGATTGTAACGTTGATCCTGGAATATTCTTAGGATATTCTGATTTTAGTAAAGCTTATAGGGTTTACAACAAGAAGACTCATATTGTATAGGTAACACCTCATATTGTTTTTGATGAATCTTTTATCAATTACAGAGAGATAGGTAATAAATGTACTCAAAGCCAAAACGAGGACAAGAGAACAGAGGGAATATTGTTAGAAGATATTCTAATCTGGAATACAGCTGAAGAGAGTGAAATTGAAGTTCCATTTAATGTTGATACAACAAGCTCACAGCAAGGGGGAACAGAACATATCGTTCTGGACCGAGACAGATCGATGACTCCACCAGAAGATAATCAACCAGTGGAAGGAGATAATATTGAACAATCTCAAGATCAGCCAGAAGAATCCAGAGATACAAATGGTTTGAATAATAATGAAGAAATTGAAGATCCAGAAGTTGAAAATCCTTTCAAGCATCTTCAACAACACATCCAGAATTTGAGGACCCAACAAATGAACCAGAGCCTGAGATATCAGAAGAAGAAATGTCCACCAGAAGGATATGGATACAAGACAATCATCCTCCTGAACAAATTGTTGAGAACTCATCAGATCGAGTGAGAACTAGAAGAATGCATGGAAAAAGTGCACTTCTTAGTTGCTATCTATCACGCGTTGAACCATCTAATGCCTTTGAAGCACTTAAAGATACAGACTGGATTACTGCTATGCAAGAAGAACTCAATGAGTTTAAAAGAAACCAAGTTTGGTATATAGTGGACAGACCAAAACATCAGGGAGTGATAGGTGTCAAATGGGTATTCAAGAATAAACGAGATGAGAATGGTGAAGTAGTCAGAAATAAAGTCAGACTAGTTGCAAAAGGATACAGTCAACATTCAGACCAGAAAGTATACTTGAAGAAGAAGTTAAAAGTGCATTTTTAAATGGTATACTTGAAGAAGAAGTATATGTTGAGCAACCACTTGGTTTTGAAGAAGGAAATCCAGACCAGAAAGTATACAGATTGGCTAAAGCCGTTTATGGTTTGAAACAAGCACCCAGAGCGTGGTATGAAACGTTGTCAACATTCTTACTGGAATCAGGTTTTAAAAGAGGTTCTGTTGACAAAACACTGTTCTTAATCAAAGTTAAAGAGCATATCCTTTTAGTGCAGATATATGTTGATGATATCATATTTGGATCACAATCTGCCCATTTATGTGACAAATTTGCTGAACTAATGAAAAACAAATATCAAATGTCCATGATGGGTGAGATGAATTTCTTTCTAGGTTTGCAGGTGAAGCAGTTACCAGTTGGTATCTTTGTGAATCAAGCAAAGTACATTAACGATCTGATCACTAAATTTGGAGTCAAAGCCAGTAAACCAGTCAAAATTCTAATGCAGACCAACGGGAAGATAGATCCAGATCCAGAAGGCAAACAAACAAATATAACACAATACAGAGGCATTATTGGCTCGCTGCTATATCTTACTGCAAGTCGACCAGATATTACATTCGCAGTTGGAGTATGTGCCAGATACCAAGCCAATCCCAAAGAATCACATATGGAAGCTGTCAAAAAGATACTTAGATATCTTAAAGGAACAATTCACATTGGACTCTGGTATCCATGTGATGACAACCTTGAATTAACAGGCTATTCTGATTCAGATTATGCAGGATGCAAATTGGACAGAAAGTCTACTTCTGGTACATGTCAGTTTCTTGGAAACAAGTTGATATCTTGGTTCTCGAAGAAACAGACATCTGTTGCCACATCAACAACTGAAGCAGAGTACATGGCTGCTGGAAGTTGTTGTGCACAAATATTATGGTTGAAGCAGCAACTAAAAGATTACGAGATCGATATAAAGGAGATACCTATATTCTATGACAGTTCAAGCGCAATAGCGATAACACAAAATCCAGTACTCCATACAAGGTGCAAGCATGTTGATGTGAGACATCACTTTATTAGAGATCATGTAGAGAGGAAGCATATCCATATAGAGAAGATTCACACAGATGTGCAATGTGCTGACATCCTGACTAAAGCTCTACCAGAAGAAATTTTTAAGATGCTATGTGGAAAGCTTGGATTACTAAATCTGGATGATAGAGTGAAGTCAATACCAGACTGATGAAACCAAAACGTGTAGTAGAAAGATACAAATGGTAGCAGCACGATACAAACCAGATTGTCAACCAGAATGTCAAACAGAATGACAAACCAGAATGTCAACTAGAATGACAAACTAGAATGTCAACCAGAATGACAAACTAGAATGTCAAACGGAATGACAAACCAAATAGTCAACCAGAATGACAAATCAGATTGTCAAACAGAATGAGAGAATGATGCAGTACCAGATGGAAACAAAGATTTCACGTGTCAAAACTTGCCCAGATTGAAGAAATGCCACGTGGAATTTATTTTCAATAAATGATCACTTAGTCAAGGGGGAATTTTGGAAAATTGAAACGTCCTATAATGAAGACGTCACTAATTAACCTCCAATTTACAGACTGTAAAGTTATTTTCTAACCTAGATTTGCTAAATCTCGTATATTAGTGATGATTAGCACACCTTTGGAAACTGTGATCGAGAAAATCTCTACAAGAAAAAGGAAAAGGAAAGTTGCAGTGGATAGGAAGATATGCACACTCTCGCCTACAACCCTATGATCTAGCGCGTACATCAAACGCAACGAAAGGCGGCAAACTGGAAAGCTGAAGCAGGAAAACTTAAAAAGGGGAGATTTTCATCCAACCCTTCAAGTTTTTATCCCGTTCATCTGTATCATTGATTGTTTTCTTATATATATGTGTTGTTCATACACTCAACTGTTCACCAACACATTCATCGCACTGAGCACTACTATATCTAAGCACTTAAGAATATCCCAGACTTGTTCTCTGCAAACTCTTTCAAAGCTTCTCTTATTTGATCATGGCACCTCAAACTTCTTTGTTCTTACAACACGTTGCTGAGGTTCAAAATTTTCTTTCGCCTGAACCTTTCGCGGTCCTTGAAACCCATGATTTCCGAAAACTCGAAGAGATTTTTGCCATTATTACTCGCTGCAAAGGTTTTTCAATTTCATGCACTTTCAACTTACTTTGTGCCTTGCATATCTTTTCAATTTCCTTTTCTGGGAAGTGCTCTTGAGAATATGAATTAATTGTTCTTCGTTTAAGAAATCCATACTTGATAATCACTTAACTGATGAATATATATATATATATGTTCTCTATATGTTCTTGTGTTTATAGGATTCTGTAACATTGTTACTTCCCATCCCAATATGTATCTGGGAAAATAAGTAGCCATATTCTATTTGATTTGGCAAAGTGATAAGGATGGTCATAAGGCCAAAATGTTGATGCCCATCGGTGACAGGACTAGTAAAACAACCTACAATGTTATTGCAATGGTCAACCAGGCGTATCGGTTGAAAGATGAAGGCATGACCTTAGATGAGATCACCCATGAACAACTCCAGGCGGCAGTGGAAACAGTGATGGTGATACCCATCGCATATACAGGAAGGATGTTTCATCGATCCTTACTTCAACCTGGCTTCAAGCTATTGTTCGAATTGGTTCAAAGGATATTCCTCAACCACAGTGGATCCTATGATCAAGTTACTCCAGAGAAGTTCTGAATTCTCACAGCTGTTGTACTTAATCTCAAAGTCAACTAGAGAATTTTTTTTTTTTGATTTGATGGCTAAAGAAGCCAAGTTGGTTACATACACCAAATACAGTAGAGGACGCGGTGTTTCGGTGGAAGTTAGGAGGAACCTGAGGCACTCCACCAAAATCAGCCTGATGGTGGAGAAATTTTTCAAACAGCAGGTTTGGGAGGATGCTCTTGAATTCAATACTAGCCTCACTGTACCTAAAGACCAACACCAGATCGAGATGTCTTTAGGACTTACTCCAGCACTTTTCAACAAAATCACGGATGAAGTGCATCGCGTGGTACTTCTGGAGATGGGGAGTTCTAATCCTGCGTGGATTCCACCTACCAAAGGTGTTGAAAAGCAGAAGGGAAAAGCACCCAAGGAAAAGGTGTAGAAAGAGAAGGCAGCACGCAGACCAATCGTTAAACGAGGAAGCTCTGTTGACACAGAAACCTCTGCATCTCAGCCCAAGCAGAAGAGGCACAGATTGAGAAAGGTTCAAGAGTCCCCACCACCAGTCGAAGAGCTTCCTGAAACAACAACAGATCACCCTCTGCTCGAACCAGAAACAACTCGAACCGAACGAGTTAGAGCAGAACAAGGTGAGGAGGTGATGCGGACTGAGACAGCACCTCCAGAAGCTCCACAGACAGAACCTTTCTTTGCTGAACCAGAATCCAGTTTCAACCCTCAACAGGAGAAAGACTTTTCTCCGGCCAGAACACCCACACCCTCACCGAACAGAATGCAGAGAATAAGTGAGCATGAAGAGGAGGCAGAATCTGCTGATGAGGAGGAAGAGAAGAAACACCAAGCAGAGGGCGTTATTAATATGCTGGAGAATGAAGCAGACCATTATGTCTTACAAGAGTTCCTGGGTATTCATCTTCTGCCAGAGAGTCTGGGAGCAGCCAAGCGCGTTAAATTTTACTTGCTGGTCAAGGACAGCGAGTACTACATATTTGATGCGCTGCTCCAGACCAGAACAATCAAGGAACTGAAGAAGGAAGACGCCACTCTGCTTAGCCTACTTCAAGCCAGCACTATCAGCGAAGTGCGCACAGAATATCCACAGCTCATTCTTGCTCTCATGAAACATGAGGCAAGACTTCTGCAGATTGACTTGAAATCATTTTATATGGATAAAATGGATTTCTTTTCAAGTGTCCCAGATGAAGCAACAGAATCAGATGCCCAGATGGAGGCTCTTGTACAACTAGATCAACAACCTCCACCACCAGTACAGGCAGCAGAGAAGCCCAAGAAGACTACAAAGAAAATCCTTGTCATTAATCTTGATCCAGTTGATGACATTCCAGTGGGGCAGACCATTGATGGAGAACCTAGCAACAATCTTTACACTCCTGGGATCGCACAGAAGCTAAAGAAGAATGTCCATTTCTATGAGATGGAGGAGCTGTTGGAAAGAGAAACCAGACCATTCAATAACTATGTCACGACCCGCCTACTTAACTACTATATTAGCTACGTAAACGGATCGCGACTAACTGTACTGGAAGGACTGACGAACCAAAAAGGAACATTGGGGTAAAAGAATATCGATTTCACAAAAATTTCGGCAGCATCTCCGTTGTATATGGGTTAATCCCAGACAAACAGAAAACCAACACAAGATACAATATATCATATCCAATGGTTAAGAACATCAAACAACAGGAGATGATATATAAGATGACAAGTTAAACAACAACAAGTTATACAAAGCTCGGTTTCCAAACATAAGTAATCAAAGGTAATGAGTCAACAAACTGCTGTATATGACCAACATGTCAAAGATAACTCAGAGTTTGGCAACAAATAGAATGATTGGAATTTATGTATGATGACATAATCTCGGGCAACTAGATACATACATCAATCAACATAAAAGAAAACAAGCCCGATCCAGCATCCCTCATCATCGCCAACTCCGCTGCTCAACCTGCACATTTAAAAATATATGCAGGGCATGAGTACTATATGTACTCAGTGGGCACACTGCCAAAAACATTTAAAACATGCTCTTATGACTTGCCAGTACTTTCTTTTAAAGTAAAACATTTGCATGCTCATGCTGTATCTTGCTCAAATCATAACTTGTGTCTGCAGAAAAATCATTGAAATATACCATATCTACTTTCTTGTGTTGAGAGGTAGGCCTCCCTCTCAAACACTCTGACCGGCCAGTCCGCTCACCGGCTCACGGTCTAATGTGTACACAAACCCTTAGCGGCAGCTCGTCCGGCATAGGGCCAATATCGTAATTCTGTCGTAGATAGGTAACATGCAACGTGCTTAAAAACAGGCAAATCACATCTTTCAAAATAACATGCATATTCAAATATTGCAAAATAGCATGCATACTTTTAGTAAGAAATGCCCACCTGGATTACTTATTCTATATATGTCAGGGGTCCGTCTCTTTCTTTCTTCAGTTCCGCCTCTTTTCTGTCTACTCCGCTTGCACCTTAAATATATAAGTATGGAGTATATTAGAAAATATCATTTTGCTACTTCTTAATCATACTTACTTAAATATAATCCATTATCCCAATTTGGGTTATTAGGGATTTTCAACTATCTCTCGGGTCATTGCATCCTTAACTGATTTAATTATTCTTAATCTTATAAATATACATCATTATGTATTTTAAGCTTATTTATAAGCTTACTTATAATATTTAACCTCATACTTAATAATTATGCATACTCTTGATTTATGTCAAAATACCAAATTATGCATAATTATCTTATTAAGATCAATCAAGCTTGATTATTCAACTACTATTACTTATATATCATTATCTACTCTTGAATCTTAATTAATTAACTTTCATAATTATAACACTTCCTTCTTTACATGCTAAACTAACAAATTTTAAATTTCATCTACTTGGCTAATTAAATCCAATAAATTCACATTAGCTATCATATTCCTTCCTTATCTCAAATATCATATTAGATCAAATAATTAAATTCTCCATATACAAGTTTCAATCATCCTCTTTTCCATGAAAATTAAGAATCTTAATGGAGTGATGATTCTATCTCTAATCTCTTGATTTATTCATGCTTAACACTACTTAATAAACTCCCATGCATCATCATTTAGGCTAAATAGTCTCCACATATATATAATCTATGAAACTCCATAAGCTACCAAATTCTTAAAAGTCCATTTCTAGTGCTTGAAAAATTCTAATTAAATTATTCTAGACATTATTCATATCAATAAACTCAATTTTGGCATCAATTTAAGAAAATAAAATCAAAATCTCATAGGACTCATAAGCTCCATTTTCGGTCCATATCATAGAAATTAGAAGGTTTGGATTTTGTTCTAATTTCTTGCTCTAATCATGTTTATTGATATCTAATAACACTTATTCATGCTCAATTCAATGAATTTCATACAAATTCTAATGATTTAAATTAAGGTTTATGTAGGCAATTTAGGGGAAATTAAATTAACCATCATTTCTTAAGATTCTTTGCATAATCTTACTTAAAGCATACATTTCTATCTATTTGCTACAACATACTTAAAAATCGAGACCATATATTAGCAAGCTATAGGACACAAAATTATCATGGATGAAGAGATGAAGTTTCATCAATTTTACAAGCTAAAAGTGTAGAAATAAGAATTATTTACCTTAATATGATCTTTTTCTTGAAAATTTGGCACAAATTTAGCTTGAAATATTGATATTTGGGAGAAGAAAATTTGGTTATGGGGGAGAGGAGATGATGGACGAAATTTAAGGAGAAAAAAGGTTGATGATAGTGAATAGTAATTTGGATAAACATACTTATAAGATAAGTATGAAATTTTTCTAATTTATCACATTTCTACTCTTCTCTAGGGGCTTCTAGAAGCTTCTAGAGTCTTCTTTTTTGGGTTTTGAGATATTGATACTAGATGACTCGTCTCGACACAAGGAATTCATTGGTTCAGACCGTTCGTGATTTGGAGTTCGTATGAATAATTTATTCAAATTCTAAAATACCGAAGAAATTTAACTGAATAAATTCTTTCTAACATAATATTTTTCTAGTAAAATCTTTATAATAATTTCTTCTATATATATTATAAAATTTGTCATAAATTGTAGATATTACTACAACTGTCGAATTCTCAAACTAAATTTTTGACGAAAACTTATATAATTATTGCCGAAATTGCAATAATTAATTTTTATTCTTTATTTTATCTGTTTACTGACTTAATGAAATTTCTAATTCCATTTTTCTATATTATCTAATAGATAAAAATTTTCTCTTCTAAGGGGTATGCTTCGTCTAATTTAATTCTACCTCAACCCCTTTCTTTTATTGCTAATATGGAATTAATAAATTCCATTTTCTTTCTTAACAAAATAATCAAAATTCTTTCTTCTAAATTATATAATAAATCTCTCAAGATTTTCTTAATCTCATAAATATTATCTCTTAAGGATGCAATGCCCTAATTAAGGTTTAATCACACTTTAATTACAACTACAGTATTTCGGGGTACTACAAACTATCAGATCGAAAACCTGATCACTCTTCGGGTTGAAGATCATATGTCTGACACCTGCAACTTGCTTCAAGAAAAAGCCACCCAGATCCTCACTGAATTTAATCAACACCAAAAAGATTATGTCTATGATATGGATCTGGACATCAGAAGAAAGCTCAGAACTATTCAGAAGGAGCTTGATAAAAAGATTGATAATGACCGAATGACCAACGAAGCAGAACAAGCAAAGCAACGAAGCAGAACAAGCAAAGCTCACTATCAGATTGGAAGGAGTAGAAGAGCAAGCACAGAAGGCAACCACATTGGTAGCTGACCTTCTGGTCAAATAGCAGGAGACCATCGAAGCTGCAGTTGCACAGAAGGCTGATCTGATTACTGCTGAGATAAAGGAAGCAGCCACTCTTTCAATACATTCTCAACTCGCTGCCTTCGAAAACGAGAAATTTGTGGAATTAATGAAGCAACATCAGATGGATGTCTTGGATGATCTGCTCTATCCGAATCCTAAAGAGTTTGAGCATCAAAGTACTCGTATATCTGCAGTGGAAGAGCTACAAGAAATTTATGACAGAACCCTGGCTACGATGAACAGCAGACTTGAACAGAAATTGCATGCATCTGACCAGACTGTCAATCTGTTACTCGGGTTCAAGTCTGATGCTGAAGAGAAGATGGAGCAGATGAAGGAGGAGATTGACTCACTTCGCACACTCATCAAGTCCCTATTTGATGATGTCGAAAAGGGGGAAATCTCCACAGGAGGCAAATGTGGCAAGGGCATGAGTAAAGAGAAGAATCTGTTGACAGAACCAGAAGAGGTGGGGAGAAGAAGCAGAAACACCAGCTGTTGTTCTAGGTAAATTAGTGAAGGAGAGGCCTACTATACCACCAAGGCCAGATCCCACCCTTTTTGAACCAGAACAGACTCACTCTGGTGTCTATACATAGATGAAGCAAACTCAATCCCGAGACAAGAGCAAAAAGCCAATAGATGAAGGAGAACAAATAGCAGAACTGCTGATGTTTGGAGTAAATATGGAGCAAGCTTGTGATCCTATTTTCAGAGCGCAATTCTACAAAGAAAAAGCAGAAAGGGAAAGGAAAATAGCTGCTCAAGAAGCAAAGGAAATATCTTTCCACACGACCTTCTCTCCACCATCTTCAGCAGAACGTTCTCAACAGCAGTCCTCCCAATCTACAACTCAGTCCAAGAAAAAGAAGAAAAAGGCTTTCTCGTGGAATCTATCTTTAAAGAAGCAGACACCAATTGATGCATGTGTCCCAAGTGATGACTAGAACGACTGGGAGAAAGTCAAACAAAGATTCATTCTGAATAGATACTTTCTAAAGGAGCCAACCTATTCTGAATCGACACCAGATGAGGACTTTAATAGGTATCTGGAGAACTTCAGCGACAAAAGCTTGATACAAAGGATCAGAACAGCCACATCAAATGCCAAAATTAAGATCAAAGCTCTCGAAAAGGAGTACATGGTGTGCCCAACGATTCCAGGAAGCAACATCCCAGACAAGACATATATTCTGAATTACATCAATCAGCTGGCCAAAATTAAAGGATACAAAATCAACAATCATGATCCAAATTATGCCAGAGTGAGAGATGGAATATATGAAAGCATTCAGTTAGTTTCTGACGCTCAAAGAGAGAAGATGAAGAAAGGAGGAGCAGCCAGATGGTTCTCTTAATAGATTTTATCCTTAATCAGTTGCTTCTTCTATTTTGACTTTTGTTTTTTCTGTTGCCCACTTGTACTCATCAATATATATATCAATACATTTGGAATTTCTAAAGACAAAGTCTCATTGTCCAGAAACTTACATTTCTGCTCCTAATTGTTATATGAACTCAAATAACAATCTGCTAACCTTACCAGATCATGTTAAATGTTTTACTTAGGTTATCTTGTAAAGTGTGGTTTCGACATCATCAAAAAGGGGGAAATTGTTGGGAACCCCACAAATAAAATTAGTTTTGATGATGTTCTCTCGAAAACACACTTAGATTTATTCATGTTCTTACCTCGATCTGTTCTATATGTAATAGAACACTAATATATAAAGTGTATCTGATAGGAGAACCGATCCCTGTTTTGTCTTCGAAATGTCTCATCTTAGTCAATAGGACTAGAACGTTAAAATCGACAAGAAACAAGCAGAAAGATTCATTTGTTCTCACCAGAACACTCAGCAGTATCAACCCACCTCGAAGTAAACTTCTGTTTGACCAGATCGTGTTGGACCAGTCATCTTCAACCAGATCGTGTTTGACCAGATCATCTTCTACCAGATCGTGTTGGACCAGATCATCTTCAACCAGATCGTGTTGGACCTGATCATCTTCAACCAGATCGTTGTCAACCTATGTTCAACTAGATCAACTATGACCAGATCGATGTCAACTTGTGCTCGACCAGATCAACTTCGACCAGAACGACTACAATAAGATCGACATTCAAAAGCTGGAACCAGATGATATCGACTAAATGTTGGAGAATCTCAAAACTTGAGCTACGTCTTTCGTACCATAGAAGGAAGAAAATCAATCAAGATAAGAAAAAGGAAAGCAGTATCTGTCAAACGATCTGCTTGCCATATTTAGAAGATTCTGTCAACCTTTTTAGAAGGCAAGAGGAGACATATTAGGGATTCACTATCCTTGATTGGCGAAATCACATTAACTTCAAACCAATCAAGCTCAACGGTTAGAATTTCAAATTCTACACCAATAAAGACTCAGAACAAAGACTGGCAGAGGTGTGCAATATACGTATAAGAAGATTATCTACCATCTACAAGCCATAACTCTGCCCAGAAATCATCTCAACCATCGAAGCATTTTACTGAAAGAAGATTTCTAATCATCAGATCGTGTTCCGAACCGTTCGTGATCGTAATCACACCTCGATTCAAGTCTGTCTTATCGAGAAAGAAAGAAGGAGATCTTTGCTAGCTAGTAGTTTTCTAGTGGTTTAACGTGAAAAGATCCAGTTACAGTAGTTTTATGTAAGTTGTAAAGGGACACGACCCTTATCCGTGCATAAGTTTCGACCAGTTTGGGTTTGAAACTTGTGGCTCGTTCTCAGCGAGTATAAATAAGAAGAGTATCCTAGTAGTGGATATCTAATCCAGTTTGGATTAGACCGTGGACGTAGGGGGTTTCCCGAACCACGTAAAAATAACTGTTCCATTTACTCATTCAAAACTGCATTTTTAATCAATGTGCTAAATATTTGGTTAAGTTTTGGAAAGGTTTTCTAAACAAAGAGCACCGACTAAATCCACCATTTTTAATCAATCCGCACACAACGCTCTGCTAGAGAATAAGATCACTCTTGATCTCTGCCTAGTGTTATTCACTTGAGAGATTCTGCTTGGACAGAACGAGATCGATCTGATAATCGATCTGGTTTGTCACTCATAGCGATCTGTTTTTAGAAAGCTTAAATCTCTCTAATCAAATTAGTCAATTAACCAGAAAGGTTTGCATTGGGTGTATTCGGCCCCCCCCCCCCCCATAAACCAAACCTTGCTCTTTTGGGACCAACAGGTGTAGAATTTGAAATTCTAGTCATTGGTCTTGATTAGCTTGAAGTAAATGATGATTTGTTCGAATTCCAAAATATCTCATCTTACATTGGAAAGTTTGACCGAATCTTCAAATATATGGAGAGCAGATCGTTGATAGATGCTTCTTTCCTTCTTCACGCGTTGATTGATTCTCCTTCCAAACTTGATCTCCAATAGATAAACTTTCCATCTTCAAGAGATCTACTTATGTGGAAAATTAACTTGGATTCATTTAAGTATATCTGGACATATAATCGAATGTCAAATGACTTGGGTTGATCTGGACCAGGCTGGCTCACTTTCAAGAACAATCTGGTCAATGCAGATTTGATGTCGATCTGGTCAAATATCAATATGTTCCAAAAATGCTCCAAAGCATGGTTGCACTTAATGTGTATGATTTCATGACAACCAGATCGAGTGGCCATCGAACAGATTATCTGTTTGCTTGTAGTCTACTGTTGATCTAGTCCTAGAACAAGACAAAGACATAATGACTTCTATTGGATGTACTCCTTTACACTTTAAGTCATTCTCTAATTTGATCTAAAGATCATGTTCTCTATCAGATTCACTTTATATGTTAGTGATCTGGTACAGGTAGGACAGATCAGGACCTAGATAGAAAGGAAACTAAGTGTGTTTTGAGAGAACATCATCAAAACTAAACATTGTGGGGTTTCCAATACCCTTCGATTAAGGAATATCCATATTTATATAGTGAGACTGTTGGTAGTTCTCCTTGGAAGGTTTTATAGTCAGAATTTGAATAATCCATTAGTTTAAAATTATTATCACATGGATACCATATACTTAGGTTAGCTGTTCCTTTTAGATAATGTAGTATCTTCTTGACAGCTTCCATGTGAGATTCTTTGGTGTTGGCCTGATATCTTGCACATACGCCAACTTGAAAAGTAATATCAGGTCTACTGGCAGTTAAATAAAGAACCGATAATTGCCCTATATTGCAGAATATTGGTAGGTTTCCCTTTTGGATTTGGATCGATTCTTCTGCTAGTTTGCATCAGTATCTTTATAGGTTTACTATCTTCGACTCCAAACTTTGAGATGAGCTCTTGGATATATTTTGCTTCATTAATAAGTATTACATCCGATAGTTGTTTAACCTGAAATCCTAGAAAGAAATTGATCTTGTCCATCATGGACATTTGATATTTATTTTTCATAAGATCAAAAAATTTCTCACATAAATAAGCAGATTGAGAGCCAAATATGATATCATCAACGTATATTTGAACTAAAATGATATGTTCTTTGACTTTGATGATGAATAATGTCTTATCAACAAAGCCTCTTCTGAACCCTGACTCAAGTAGTAACGTGATAATGTTTCATACCAAGCTCTTGGAGCTTACTTTAATATGTAAACAACTTTGGTTAATCTGTAGACTTTCTTGTTAGCATCTCCTTCTTCAAAACCTGGAGGTTGTTCTATAAAATCCTCTTCTTCAAGGATTCCATTGAGAAAAACATTTTTAACGTCCATTTGGTAAACTATGAATCTCTTGTGTGCTGCATATGCTAGGAATAGTCTTATGGCTTCCAATTGGGCAACGAGTGCAAAGGTTTTATCGAAATCTACCCCTTCTTTCAATTGGGCTACTAATCTGGCCTTGTTTCTGACCACTTCTCCATTCTCATCCTTCTTGTTCTTGAATAACCATGTGACTCCTATTACTCTTTGATGCTTTGGTCTATCTACTAGATATCATACTTCATTTCTTTTGAACTCATTAAGCTCTTCTTGCATGATAGTGATCCAATCAGCATCTTGTAATGCTTCATATGCGTCAACAGGTTCAGTATGAGATATATAATAACTTAGCAATGCACTTTCTCCATGCATTATTTTGTTCTAACACGATCTGATGAGTTCCCAATAACAAGTTCAGGAGGATGATCTTCAATCCATTTTCTTCGTTTGAACATTTCTGCTTCTGATATTTCAGGTTATGCCTCTTCTTCAGATTTCTCAAACTCTGGATGCACTATAGGATGAATAGAAAATGGATTATCATTATTAGTATTAGCATCTAGGTTGGGATTAGAAGGGTTACTGTCAATCTCATTTGAGATTTCTTGTTGTTCTGCTTCAGTAGATACGGATGGAAGGTTCCCCCTTGATCAATTCCCCCTTGTTGCGAGGCATTTCTGTTTGCAGTATGTTCATCTTCATTTGCTTCTTCTTCTTCTTCTTCTTCTTTCTTGTTCCAAAGAAGAATGTCTTCAAGAAGTTGCTCTTTAGAACTCCTTAAGCTTGATCTCTAGTTCTGTTGTTGAACCTGTTCTTTTGCTGAGTCCTTGTATTCAAGAATAGATTCATCAAAAACAATATGAGATGTTACCTCCACAATAAGGGTCTTCTTGTTGTACACTCGATAAGGTTTGCTTGCATCATAATATCCTAAGAATATTTCAGGGTCAACTTTGCTATCAAATGTCTTCAACTGAGATTTCCCATTATTATGTATGTAACACATACAACCAAAAGCTCTAAAATATTTAAGTCGAGGCTTCATGTTGTTCCATAGTTCATAAGGAGTTTTTCCTTGTCGAACCGTGACTGTTGATCTATTTTGAGTGTAACATGCAATGTTTATAGCTTCAACCCAAAACTTCTTTGGCAAATTAGTTTCGTTGAGCATCGTGGGTGGAACTTCTTTCAGTAATTTGTTCCTTCTTTCAAGTACTCTATTATGTTGTGTTCTTACTGCTGAGGTTTGATGTGTTATTCCCATCTGGTTGTAATACTCCTCAATCTTTTGATTTTAGAACTCGGTTCCTCGATCGATTATGATGGAAATGATGGAGGTCTCGTTTTGTCGAGTAATCTTGTTTAACAGGTGCGGTAGCTTCTCCGTAGTTTCCTTTTTCTTAATCAGAAATACCACCCAAGTGAATCTAGAATAATCTTCAATATTAACTAAAGTACACTTTCTACCATTGATACTTAATGGCGTCACATGACCAAATAAGTCTAAGTGCAGTAGCTCAAGTATTCTTGTTTTTGAGTGTGCAATTTTGCTTAGAAATGATGACTTCATTTTTTACCCTTCTTGACAGGATTCACAGGTACGATCTTTATCAAAAACTTGATCTAGTAACCATTCTACCAGTTTCTCTCGTGCAAGGTTGTTGATTGTCTTGAAATTGAGATGACTCAATGTCTTATGTCATAGCCAGTTAGTTTATGAGACAATCTTAGTTGCAACACATGTTTCAATGGTGTTCTCCCATTGAAAAATATACAACCTATCATGCAGTTTTTCCAGTAAGAACTGTTTCATCTCCTTCCTTAATCTTCACACAACAGTTGTTAGTATAAAAAATAATACTGTTACCATTAGAACTAAACTAACTAACAAAATAAATTATGACTTAGACCTTCTACATATGAAACATTGGTAATAGTGGTCTTGCAAATTTTAATGTTCCCATATCCTCTGGTGTATCCTTTCGAATTATATCCAAAGGTAACATGTGGTCCTTTTCTTTCAACATAATCTGATAGTAGATTCTTGTCACATGTCATATGCTTCGAACATCTGCTAACTATTATCTATATCTATCTTTTTACAGTTAGGTTTCTCCTCGAGCTTCTTCCAACCTGCAATTACACAGACTTAGCAACCCATCTAGATACGAGTGTTTTGTTAGTAATATATGTTCGTTTTGGAACCCAAATATAGTTATCACAAGGAATAAATTCATAGGTAGTAATATATCTTCCTTGTTCATCAATGAACATAGTGGTCTTATACGTGGATCTGTTCCTCTTCTTCTTGTTTTGTTTCTTTAGAGGAGTGTTGGTTTTCTGAACATTAGATCTTATCCTCTTCTCCTGCTGTTGAGGAATAGTCTTGTTATTCTTGTTTGCTATCTATCCCTTAGGCTGATAGTAACTATTATGATCAGTTTTCTTCACCAGTATTGCTTGAGGTTGCTTCTCCTTATTCTTCAAGTTAATCACCTGATCTGGTATATCATTTCGTTCCACAACAAAAACTGATTTTGTCTTTTCTTTGTTGCCGCTATAACCAAGTCCGTTTCCTCAAGAGTACTTAGTATACATCTCAAGAATCATGGATTGTCTCTCTTCTCGTTTGTTCATTTCTCTTTCATGTTCTTAACTTTTCTTGAACTTTTCTTCACAGACTTCATATTTTTTTATCAGGTCTGCGACTTCGGCATTGAGAGAGTAGATTTCTCCATCCTTGTTCTTGATTTGATTCTACATCTCCATCACTTGATCAACTTTCCTTCTTGTTGTCTCCTCTAGAGCTTTGATTTTGTTTCCCAATTTGACGTTCTCCTTAACAACCGTTTTGAATCATCTTCTCAAGTTTTGCATGATCTTTCAGAACTTGACTGATCTCTTTCCAAGATATCTATGCTTCGTCTTTATCACAAGAATCCTAGATAGATTTGTTAGACAATATTAATTATGAAAGTTTACCTCATTTTGATCAAGGTCATTGTATATTCCCATAAAACATTCGTCCCAACCCTCTTTTTGTTCTTTTGCGTAGAGTGTTTCATCATTGTTAGATGAACTGTCAGAGAAATGACTCGAGCTTGAATCTTCTTCTGCCAACATAACTTTCCTTTCCTATCCAAAGCGTCGATCTCTTTTGGCTCTTAGTTCTTCTCTTTGCCTTTTTGTGAGATCAGGACAATCCGTTTTGAAGTGACCTATTCTGCCACAACCAAAGTAAGTGTATTCCGTAGAGTTAGATTTAGATTTATTATTAGATTGTTTTAATTCACTCTTCTCTTTTGATCGATCTTGGCTTTTGTTCTTTTACAATCGGTTTCTTCTATTATCCCTGTAGAGTTTCTTGTATTTGTTGGCATTAGAAGTTTGTTGTTGGGAACCCCACAGATAATTTAAGTTTTGATGATGTTCTCTCAAAAACACACTTGATATTATTCATGTTCTGTATTATTTCTATTTTGTTTCTAAGTACCAGAAAGTTGGAGCAAGACAATCTTAATAGAAAGTTGAACCAGAAAGCTTCAAACAGAAAGATGAAAGAAGTCTCAGACAGAAAGCTGGAGCAAGACAATTTTAACAGAAAGTTGAACCAGCAAGTTTTAGACAGAAAGTTGAACCAGCAAGTCTTAGACAGAAAGTTGAACCAGCAAGTCTTGAACAGAAAGTTGGAGCAAATCAACTTTAACAGAAAGTTGTTCAACCAGAAAGTACTCAACCAGTGTTCAACCAGATATGCACTTAAAACCAGAAAGAGCCTAACCAGAAGGTTCCAATCAAACAGAAAGAGTTGAATCAACCAGACAGAAGTGGCAACAGATCGATAGAACTATCAAAACCCTCAGAAAACATTGACCTACTCATCATATCCACTTACCACGTCAGTATTTAAGTCCATCCTTTGAGAATTGGAAGAAAAATCACTGATTGACAAGAAGAAGGAAAGTAATCTTAGTTGATCTGCTTCCCATTCATAGAAGATTCAGTCAACGACTCTACA
>JAPKLX010000670.1:43418-61265 GCA_026898415.1 Leonotis leonurus
CTCTCGAAAACACACTTGATATTATTCATGTTCTGTATTATTTCTATTTTGTTTCTAAGTACCAGAAAGTTGGAGCAAGACAATCTTAACAGAAAGTTAAACCAAAAAGCTTCAAACAGAAAGATGAAAGAAGTCTCAGACAGAAAGCTGGAGCAAGACAATTTTAACAGAAAGTTGAACCAGCAAGTCTTAGACAGAAAGTTGAACCAGCAAGTCTTAGACAGAAAGTTGAACCAGCAAGTCTCGAACAGAAAGTTGGAGCAAATCAACTTTAACAGAAAGTTGTTCAACCAGAAAGTACTCAACCAGTGTTCAACCAGATATGCACTTAAAACCAGAAAGAGCCTAACCAGAAGGTTCCAATCAAACAGAAAGAGTTGAATCAACCAGACAGAAGTGGCAACAGATCGATAGAACTATCAAAACCCTCAGAAAACATTGCCCTACTCATCATATCCACTTACCACGTCAGTATTTAAGTCCATCCTTTGAGAATTGGAAGGAAAATCACTGATTGACAAGAAGAAGGAAAGTAATCTCAGTTGATCTGCTTCCCATTCATAGAAGATTCAGTCAACGACTCTACAAGGAAAGAAGAGATATGATGAATAACATTGATTGGCAATCCACAATCAATTCACGTCAATCAACAAACGGCTAGAAATTCAAATTCAAAGCCTATATATATTTGGAGTTTTTATAGTCTGAAGTGTTACAAGTGCTACATTAAAAGGAACATTCTCAAGCAATTCTATCTTACATCAGACAAAAGCTGCAAACCGTTCGTGATCGCAATCACACCTCGATTCAAGTCTGTCTTATCGAGAAAGGAAGGAGATCTTTGCTAGCTAGTAGTTTTCTAGTGGATTAACGTGAAGAAATCCTGTTTACAGTAGTTTTCTGTAAGTTGTAAAGGGACACGACCCTTATTCGTGCATAAGTTTCAATCAGGTTTGTAATTGAAACTTGTGGCTCGTTCTCAGCGAGTATAAATAAGAGAGTATCCTAATAGTGGATATCTAATCCAGTTTGGATTAGACCGTGGACGTAGGGGGTTTCCCGAACCACGTAAAATAACTGTGTTATTTACTTTCTGCATTTACATTCCAGTTGTTTTATTCACTATCTGTCACTCTCATACAAACTGCATTCTTAATCAATTCTCTAAATACTCGACTAAGATTTGAAAGGTTTTCTAATCAAAGAGCACCGACTAAGTCCACCATTATTCCGCACACAATACACAGTTGGAAATTACGATCACTCTTACTTTCTGCTTTGTATTACTCACTCGAGAGATTCTACTTGGACAGAACAAGATCGAGTAGATAATCGATCTGGTCTGACACATTGAGCAATCTGTAATACAGAAAGCTTAAATCTCTCCTTTAAATTAGTCAAGTAAACTGAAAAGTTTTTGTATTTGGTGTATTCCCCCCCCCCCCCCCATACACCAAACCTAGCTCTTTCGGGACCAACATTTGTCCTTTGAGAAACTTCTTCATCAGAACCGGGTTACTCCTTTTCTGTTGAAGTTGCTTTAAACCCTACCTTTTACTTCTTAGAGTTGTCTTTTTTCCTGCTAGAAGAAGAGTTAGTTCCATGAATTCGTGTAATATCACACTCATTACCTGTCAGAATACAAGTCAAAACTAGATTGTATCCTTGCACGAATTATGGTCGTGTCTCTTACAACTTACAGAGAAAATTCAAAAATAGATTGCCCCGACCTATCCAAAAGTCAGAGAGAGGAACTAAGAGCTAAAAGAGATCGCAAACTAAAGGCTCAACGCAAAGCTATGCTAGCTAAAGAAGAGTCAAGCTCAAACCATTTTTCAGATAGCTCGTCAGAGAACGATGAAGCATTCGTTGCACAAGAACAAGATGAAGAATGCGATGAATGTTACATGGGATTTGACAATGGCCTCGACTAGAATGAGGTAAATTCACATGTTTCTACTTCATCTAACAAACCTGTATATGATTCTTGTGATGAAGATGAAGATGAAGACTCTTGGGAAGAGATCAATGAAATGCTCAAGAATTACAAGAATCTGAAGAAGGTATTCCAAGATTTCATCAAGGAGAATGAAAAACTCAATGATACTGTGAAGATACTAAGTGAAGCAAACACTAAGTTCTCTATCGATGGAAAGGATCTTCAAGAACAGATTAATGCAAAAGATGAAGAGAGATACTCACTCAACTCAAAGGTCAAAGATCTGATAGCCTTAAAAGAAGTAGTTGAAGAGAAAGTACAGAAGACTAGAGAGAACATGAGTAGAATCAACAAGAGCAACGAAAGGGCTAATATAATCATGGAAGTTCAGAACAAAGCCAGATTGACTACTGGATTAGGATATACTGGAGGATCAAACACAACCAAGTTTGTAGTCGAAAGACAAAAGATACCAGATCAATTGTCAAACAACAAAATGGAAATGATTAACCCCAGAAGTTGATGGTGAAAGAAGCATGGAACAACATATATTATTAGTCCAAAGCAAACCTGCTCAATATGTCAAAACATATAGGAACCAAAAGAAGGCTCCTACCAAAACACCATCAACAAGAAAGCAGAAAACTAACATGGAAAACGTAGAAAGGAACCATCCATTTTGTCTACAAAGCCATCTCAAGAACAGATGACTTAGGGAGACAGATCACTTGCTATATATGTGTTCCTAATACTAAATTGATTTGGGTTCCAAAAGGAACATTTGTTACTAACCAAACACCCAATCATTTAAAGGGTTTCTAAGTCCTTGTAATTGCTACATGGAAGAACTTCAAGAAGGCGTCAAATAGCAAGAGTTCAGTCTGGATATCTAATAGCGGATGCTCAAAGCATATGACATGCGACAAGACCTTTGGTTGTAACTCAAAAAGGTTATACCAGAGGATATGGTAATGTTAAGATTGGCAAGACCACTATTACTAATGTTTCTTATGTTGAAGGTCTTGGTCATAATTTATTTCTGTTAATCAATTTTGTTCTAACGGTAATCAGATTATCTTTAATGCTAACAACTATTTCGTGAAGAACAAGAATGGAGATGAAACTCTTCTTACCGGTAAACTACATGACATATTATATATCGTGCAATGGAAAAACCAGATCGAGACTTGTTTAGTCACTAAAACAATCTCAGAGACGAGTTGGTTATGACAAAAGCGACTTAGGCATTTGAATTTCAAGTCTATCAACAAGATTGCAAGATAAAAGCTATTTGAATGATTACCAGACCAAGTGTATGATAAAGATCATATTTGCTAAGATTGCCAAGCTGGAAAGCAGACCAATTCATATTTTTTCCCTAGCAAAGCAGCTCACTCATCAAACAGAATACTGGAACTTCTACATCTAGACTTATTTGGCCCATTAATGCCATTAACATATTTTTTTCCCTAGCAAAGCAGCTCACTTGGGCTATCTTCCTATTTAAGACAAAAGAAGCGTTGGAGAAGCTACCTAATTTCTTCAACGAGATCACTCGGCAAAAGGAGACAACCATCAAACATTAAACATCTACTGCAAGAACACCACAGCAGAATGGTGTAGTACAAAGGCGGAAAAGATCGTTGAAAGAAGCAGCACGCATAATGTAAAGGACCCAAATACCTTTAAGTATTTTGTCCTATAAGAAAGTCATCTAGTTAGATAGTCTTCTGGAAATTCGAAGTAGACCAACTCACCTGAAGCAAGTAGTCAACCTGATGATGGTCACTCAACCTGGACCAAACCTGCTTCAACCCAGCTGTTGTTATCAACTTTAGGAGCGTCTTTAGAACAGATCACCTCGCTGGCAGTGAACCTAACCTGATTATCCAGACCAGCATGGAAGAGTGAACATGTCCCTTATAGATCACTTAGATGGAGACTTAGTAAAAATTCAGATATACAATGAGTCATCTCATGTCTCTACCTAGTCATCTGAAATTTTCTCTAAAGTCATATGAGTATACAATGCGTCACCCGATTTACTTAGAGAGAATCTTATCCTTTGTGCCACGTCATCAGTTCTCTCAAGATGGAAAGATAATCAACTAGAGATCAAAGAAGGAAAGGTGAATCAATCAAAGCTGGAAGAAAGAAATAGATCAATCAACTAGTTGCTTTCCATAATCAAGGAGATTCAGTCAACCTTTCTTACAAGGCAAAAGAATCAAATCAAGGATTCATATCTTTGATTGAAAATCAGTATTTAATGCACGCCAATTAATCTCAACGATCAGAATTTTGAATTCGGCACCTATAAATTCTTCTAACAACATCTGGAGAAGTACACACGAATTTACAAGCTGAAACTCTACCCATAAATCTACTCTACCATTGAAGCATTCAACGAGAATATTTCACTATCCAAATATTGTTCAAGCTGTTCGTGATCGAAATCACACACCAACCTCAATTCAAGTCTGTCTTATCAAGAAGAATGAGGAAGATATCTTCGCTAGCTAGTAGTTTTCTAGTGGATTAAATTTTGATAAATTTGGCATATTTTGCTTTTAAGTATGATAATTATATGTTATTAACTTATCAACCTCTATTTAGGATTCCACAACATTGTTACATCCCATCCGGAGATGTACTTGCCAAAACAGGTCGCTACATTCTATCTAACGAGGAAAGATGAAAAGGCAGGGCATGAGGCAAGTGGTCTAATGCCCATTGGAGATAGGACCAACAAGACCACATACGATGTTATGAAAATGATTCAACATGCATACAAGCTTAAAGATGAAGGAATGGACCTATCTGAGATCACCATTGCACAAATGCAAGATGCAGTGGAGGAAATGATGGTTATTCCAATGCAGTATACAAGAAGAATGTTTCACAGATCACTTCTCGCTCCTGGATTTAAGCTTCTATTCAATTTTGTGAAAAGGATATTTATGATGCATTTCGGGTCCTATGACCAAGTTAATCCAGCGAAGATGAGGATTTTGACAGCAGTTGTACTGAACTTGAAAGTCAATTAGGCAAGGATACTATTTAACTTGCTGGCGATGGAGGCCAGGTTGATTGTTGAGAAGTAAAACAACAAGAATTAGGTCGTTGAAGTTTTTGTGAAGAGAAACCTGAGGAACGCCACCAAGATCAGCTTCATGATTGAAGCATTTTTCAAGCATCAAACATGGGAGGGAGATACAATTCAACCCACAACTTACATTGCCCAAAGAGCAGTACTAGCTCGAGATGTCTTTGGGTATATCTCTTGCTCTGTTTCATAAGGTGAAGGATGATGTGCATATGAGGCATTTGATGGAGATGGGGAACTCAAACCCAACCTGAGTAGCTCCATGTTGGGAACCCCTCACAAAATTTAGTTTTGATGATGTTCTTTCGAAACACACTTAGATTTATTTCTATTTGCTAGACTTAGCCTGCTCAACATGTAACAGATCACTATGATATTAAGTGGATCTGATAGTGAGCAAGCTTGTTCTTATTTAGACCACGTTAGCTGATGACTAAATGTAAAGGACTTAAACACTTTAAGTATTTTGTCCTATACGAAGTCATCTGGTTAGATAATCTTCTAGATTTTTCGAAGCAGACCAACTCACCAGAAAGCAAGTAGACCACCTGATGAAGGTCACTCAATCTGATCAAAAGCATATTTCACCCAGTTATTGGCACCAACTTTTGGAGCATGTTTGGACCTGATCACCTCGCTGGTAGTGGACCTGATCTGGTTGATCAGACCAACCTGGAAGAATGAACATGTCTCTTACAGATCACTGAGATGGAGACTTGGTAAAGATCCAGATACGCAATAAGTCATCTGGTATTTCACCTAGTCATTTGATGTTTATCTAAGTCATCTGGTATGCAAAAAGTCATCCAAATGTACTTAGAAAGAATCTTATCCCTATGCCACATCATCATATCTCACGAAGATGGAAAGTCAATCTATCAAGAGATCAAGAAGGAAGGTGAATCAATTGAGACGCAAAGAAAGGAAAGAGATCAATCGATCTATCTGCTTTCCATAATCAGAGAGATTCAATCAAACCATTCCTACAAGGCAAGAGGATCAAATTAGGATTCATATTATTGATTAGCAATAAACATTTATTTCACGCCAATCAAATTCAACGGTCAGAATTTTGAATTCTGCACCTATAAAAGCTTCGAACAAAATCTAGAGGAGGACTAATCATTTCTCGCACAAACTTCAAAGTTGAAAATCTGCTCATAAATCTACTCAACAATAGAAACATCCAACCGGGAGATTTCACATTCTAGAATTCATTCTAAGTCGTTCCTGATCGAAATCACACCCAACTCGATTCAAGTCTGTCTTATCGAGAAGAAGGAAGATATCTTCGCTAGCTAGTAGTTTTCTAATGGATTAACGTGAATGTACCTTGTAGAAGATATATCTGCAAGTTGTAAGGGACACGACCCTTATTCGGGCACAAGTTTCTTTCTAGTTTTGACTAGAACTTGTGGCTCATTGTTAGCGAGTATAAAGAAGAGAGTATCCAAAGTAGTGGATATCCGATCTAGTTTTGATTGGAACGTGGATGTAGGGGATTTCCCGAACCACGTAAAAATAACTGTGTTCTTTACTTTACGTATTTTACCTTCAGTTGTTTATTCTCTAACTCTACACTTGCATTCAAACCCGCATAGTTTTAATCAATCCATCATATTCCGCACACTACACTTTGTTGGATAACAAGATCACTCTTGCTATCTGCTTAGAGAAAGCTTAATCTCTTTAGCTAAACTATCAAGTAAACTGATAAGTTTGTATTTGGTGTATTCCTCCCACCCCCATACACCAAATCTTGCTCTTTCGGGACCAACAAGTGGTATCAGAGCAGTGCTTCCACAGACCACTGTTTCTGTTTCACAAGGTTGAAACTTGCGTGGTCAACTTGAATAGATCTAGGAAAACCTATTTTCATTCACAAGCATTCTATTTGTCATTATGGAATCTTCCGTTATTTGCGAAGAATTCTCTATCCAAGGATACAGAGAATGGAGTTTCAGAATCAAAACTTGATTAAAAGCTCATCAGTGCCTGATGTGGAAAGTGATAGAAGAAGGTCCATTAGTGATCTATGAAGAGAAGACTCGTATCACTGAAACTGGAGTAGTAAAACAGAACGTACTAAAAGATCCCAAAACGTATACATCTGAAGAACGACGTGAAACAAACTTGGATGACTTTGCCAAAGGAATCATTTCCAACATAGTCAAAGGAGTCCATCCTGCGAAGATTCATTATTTTGATACATCTAAAGAAATGTGGGAAGCATTGCATGAACTCAGTTGGTCCCGAAAGAGCAAGGTTTGGTGTATGTGGGGGCAATACACCAAATACAAACTTTTTAGTTTACTTAACTAATTAATCAGAGGGATTAAGCTTTCTCGAAGGGAGATTACTCAGATATACTGACCAGATCGACTAGTGATTTCTGCAGGCAAGTTCTCTCTTGTGAGTTACACTAAACAGATATCAAGAGTGATCTTGTTATCTAACAGAGCGTAGTGTGCGAAATATGGTGGATTTAGTTTGTCACTCTTATTAGAAAACCTTTGAAAATATTAACTAGATTGATTAAAGATATGCAAGTTTGAGTGCATGTGCAGAGTTAGTAAATAAACAACTAAAAAAGAAAAATAAATAAAACTAAAGCACACAATTGTTTTTACGTGGTTAGGGAAACCCCCTACGTCCACGGCCTAATCAAAACTAGATTGTCTAAGTCGCTTATGCCATAACTAGCTTGTCTCAGAGACTGTCTTAGTGACTAAACATGTCTCGATCTGGTTTGTGCATTGCACAATGTACAATCTATCCTGCAGTTTCCCGGTAAGAAGAATTTCATCTCCTTCCTTATTCTTCACAAGACAATTGTTAGCATAAAAAACAATCTGATTACCATTAGAACAGAATTGACTAACAGAAAACAGATTATGACTAAGACCTTCAACATAAGAAACATTTGAAATAGTGGTCTTGTCAATCTTAACATTACCATACCCTCTAGTATAACCTTTTAAGGTACAACCAAAGGTAACCTGTGGACCTTGTCTTTTTACATAGTCTGATAGCAGATTCTTGTCACATGTCATATGCTTCGAACAGCCGCTATCAATGATCCAGATTGATCCTTTTGCCATTTGACTTCTTCTTGCATTTCTTCCATCCTGCAATTACCTAGATTTATCAACTCTTTCAATGATTGAGTGCTAGGTTAGTAGCAAATGTTCCTTTTGGAACCCAAATTAACTTAGTGTTAGGAACAAAAATATAGCATGTGATCTGTCTCCTAAGTCATCTATTCTAGAAATGGCTTAGTAGACAGATGGATGGTTCTTTTCAAAGTTGTCCATGTTGAATTTGTGCTTCTTTGTTGATGGCTTTCTGGTAGGAACCTTCTGGTTCTGGTTCCTATCTGTTTTGACATACTAAGCAGGCCTGCCTTTGATCTGGTAATAACGTTTGTCTCCTGCTTTCTTCATCAACATCTTCTAAGGTTTACTCTTCCTTTTCTTTAGGTTGACAACTTGATCAGGTATCTGTTGTCTTTCAACTATGAACTTGGTTGAACTTGATTATCCAGTATAACCTAATCCTGTAGTTGATCTGGTCTTGTTCTGCATCTCACAGATCATGTTAACACGTTCATTGCTTTTGTTGATCTTGTTCATATTCTCCTTTGTCTTTTGCAGTTTCTCTTCTACTACTACCTTTTTGGTGATCAGATATTTGACCTTTAAATTGAGTGACTAGATTTCTTCATCTTTTGTCTTGATCTGTCCTTCCAGATCGTTAACTTTTGCAGAAAACTTAGTGTTGGCTTCATTGAGTACCTTCACTACTTCATTTAGTTTGTCATTCTCCTTGATGACATCTTGAAACAACTTTTTTAAACTCTTATAGCTTTTGAGCATCTCATTGATCTCATCCCAAGAGACTTCAGCCTCATCTTAATCACAAGAATCATATACAAGTTTGTTAGATGAAGTGGAAACGAGTTTACCTCGTTATGGTCAAGTCCATTGTTAATTCCCATGTAGCATTCATCTCAATCTTCTTCTTAATCATGTGCGTAGAATGCTTCATCATTCTCTGATGAGCTATCTGAGAAATGACTTGAGTTGCTTGAATCTTCTTCTGCTAGCATTGCTCTGCGTTGCGCTTTGAGTTTTCGATCTCTCTTTGCTCTTAACTCTTCTCTCTGACTTTTGGACAGGTCAGGACAATCTGTCTTGAAGTGACATGTTCTGCCACAACCATAGCAAGTATAGTGAGTAGAATTTGAATTTCTTACCTCAGATTTTTATCATCAAATCGATCTTTGTGTCCACTCTTCTAGTACTTGTTCTTGTTTTCTTTGTAGAACCTTCGATATTTCCTCGATCGGGTCTCCATTTTGTCCATCCTCTTTGCGATCATAGCGAATTCTTTCAGCAGTTTGTCATACTAGCTCTCTTCTGTTGCTACAGGTGCAATTGGTTCTTCTGCTGCAACTTTTGCTTTGAAGGCTATCTCTTTTTCCTTCTTGGAATTGTTTTCACTTTTCTTGTTGGATGAGTGATCTGGTCCATGGATTCTCTTCATGTCACATTCATGACCAGCTAGGTGATCAAATAGTGCTTCTGTGGTGAGAATGTTGAAATCAGATCGTAGTGGCTATATAAATGTATATATCTCCCAGCTTGGTGGTAGTGCTCTGATAACTTTGAGATTCTTCTCCCTCTGGGTGTATTTGTTCTTCTTGAAGGCAGATGCCTCCAGCAAAATCTCAATAAACATGTCCTTCATCTGTTCAATGGTCTCTTCAGGTCTCATCTTGAAGTCATCGAACTTGTTGCAGACATTCAACAGCTTGTTCTCGATCATGGCTTCTGATCCAAAACTGAGTTCTCGCAAAGCTTCCCACATCACTTTGGTTGTATCCAAATCTTAAATTTTAGCCAGATGGACTCCTTTGACTGTACTGGAAATGATTCCTTTTGCAAAGTTATCCAGGTTTGCTTCACGTCATTCTTCAAATGTATATGTTTTAGGATCCTTAAGCACATTCTCTTTGATAACTCCAGTTTTAGTTAATCGAGTCTTCTCCTCGTAAATCACCAGTCGACCTTCTTCGATAACTTTTCATATCAAGCAATGATGACCTTTCGAACAAGTTTTAATTCTAAAGCTCCATTCTCTGTATCCTTGGATAGAGAATTCTTCACAAGCTCTAATAACAGAAGATTCCATGATGACAAATAGTATGCTCATGAATGAAAATAGGTTTTCCTAGATCTATTCAAGTTGACCAATCAGGTTTCAACTTTGTGAAATAGAAATAATGATCTTTTGAACCACTGCTCTGATACCACTTGTTGGTCCTGAAAGAGTAAGGTTGGGTGTATGGGGGGGGGGGGGGAATACACCAAATACTAACTTTTTAGTTTACTTGACTAATTAATCAGAGGGATTAAGCTTTCTCGAAGCAGTACAAAAAAATACTAAAATGACAACGGAGTTTACGATGGAAACATAGCTCGTCGTCCTGTTGCGACGGACTGATGAAGGATTTAAATCGGAAAGCTTAACGACGGACTAGCAACGGAATTTTTCGCCCCATGATGGCACCAAAGTTACAGACCTAATGACAAATATATCCGTCGTCCTTAGATTCCGTCGTCAGGTCCGTCGTCAGGTAATTAAAATAATTATTAAATAAAATTATATACTAACGATGGAAAAATCCATGGTTAGGTCCGTCGCACGCTTTCAACTTATACGAGAGACACTTCTTCCCCAATTCATTTTTACCCTAACACTTCTCGCCTCTGCCGTCGCCTTTGTGCCACCGCCGTCCGTCCGTTCGCCGTTCAGGTAACTTTTACCCTCATTTCTCCCTCAATTCTTATTCCCTTTCTTCTTCTCCCTCTAATTTTTTGTTTTGAATTTGCCCTAGCCTCAAAAAGGTGATGCTGCCGCCGTAGGAGTGCGCCACTGCCACCACCGCCACTGCTGGCCCACTGCTACCGCTAGTCTTCCGCCATTGCTGCGCTGCCGCCCGTCCCAGCGTCCTCCCCGCTCGTTCCCCACTGGCCCAGCCTCTTCCACCCCTGCCGCCACCGAAGAGGAACTCGACGCCAAGAAGATAGAGGCCACCGCTGATGTGCCCCGTTGCCGTTGCTCTGGCCTAGTTTCTTCATTAGGGTTTCCAGGTACCATTAGGGGATAATTAAATTTTAATTTTAATGTTTGCCTAATTAGTGGGTTAATTTTGCTTACTTAGGGTTAATTTCATGTTAATGTCTAATTAGGGGTTCATTAGTGTTAATTTTATTTTTAGGTTTAATTAATGTCTAATTAGGGGTTCATTAGTGTTAATTTATCATGTATTTAAGTTTAATTAAGGTTTATTATTGATTACGGTTTATGATTGATTAGGGTTTAAGGTTTATGATTACTTTGGATTTTGTAGTTAGTTTAATTTGTTTTATACATGTTTATGATTGATTAATTAGTATGTTTATGTTTATAATCAGTAATTACGGTTTAATATGTTTATGATTGTTTAAAGTCGTTTATGATTTAGGTTAATTAGGGTTTATAATTGTTTAGTAATTAATATTTTTAATATGGAGATAAATTGTATGACATGTATAACGATTAAATGATATTTAGACATTGAATTAGTTTAATTGTTTAATTAGTTGCTAGGGTTTAATTAGATTACTTAATTAGTTTAGGGTTTAATTAGCTAATTTAATTGTTAATTATTTAATTAGTTTAGATTGTTAATTAATACTATAAGTTTAATTACTTTAATTAGTTTAATTTAATTGTCAATGAAGAGGATATGTTTACTTAATTTAGTTAGTTTAATTAAATTTTTTAATTAAGTTAATTAGTTTACATAAAATTAATTTATTTAATTAGGATTAAATATAATTAGTTAGTGTCATTTATAGTTAATTTGATAATTAGGTTTAATTAAGAATATGGTTGAATGAATTAGGGTCAGTTTGAATAATTAGTTATGTTCAATTGGTTTTCTTGAATTAATTAGGGTTTCATTAATTAATTAGTGTTTTTGCTGCATCCCGACTACTCCCTCAGTCTTCTGAAACCGCCTTCCGCTGCTCCTACGACATCTGCTCCGATAAAAGGTAATTACTTTAATTAAATTTAATTTTTCTAATTTAATTATGTTTATTTAATTTTTTTATATTTAATTAGTTAATTAGATTAATTAGCAAATTAGTTTATTATAATTATGTTTAGTTAATAATTTTATTTGATTGATTTAATTTGTTTAGTTAATAAGTTAATTACATTAATTTAATTTGTTTAGTTAATTAGATTTGCTTTTATATATATATATATATATTATGACATTGGGATAGACGTAATTAATTTATTAAGGATCTTCTCCCTTTGGGATAGATTTTAATTACGTCTTAAAGATCTTCTCTCAATATTTATAATATTATACAAACTCGTTGTATGCTTAATTTGATGATTATATGTATGATGAGATGTTTTGATGGGATGCATGTGTTTTGATGTTTAATTTGATGATGATATGTATGATGGGATGTTTTGATGATTATATATGTTCGGAAGTTTTGATGAGATGTAGGTTGGGATGTACAGATGATTTTGTTTGGGTGTTTTAATTAGATTCAGTGATTCATTATATTAGATGCAATTAGCTAGAAGATAACTCACCATAAAATTTCCCAAAATCAAACAAGCTAAGCATCAAACAGTCTAAGAATCAACGTTTTCATAAATGAAAATCAATGACTTACAAAACCTTAAATTTTTTTCCCATAATTCTCACCATCTATTCAACTTATAATGTGCAATGAACTGCAAATTAACTTATAATTCTCGACCTCTAACCATAATTCTCGACATCTATCAATAATTCCTGGTCCAATCGACATCTAACCATAATTCTCATAATTCTCGACGTATAACCATAATTCTCATAATTCTCGCTCTCTATTCTCGTCCTCTATTCAATTACAAATGAACTTATAATTCTTGCCCTCTATTCAATTTAAAATAATTCAAATCCCATAAAACAGTTTCCTAATTGAGTGTCTGTTTACACATGTGCAATCTTCATTCAAATGTGTACTTTAATAGACCACTAATATAGTCTCGCCCTCTCCGTAACTAATTAATCTTTATTTTAGTATGTGAATACTTATTAATAATCAGGTTATAAAAATGAGTCGAGATTGGATGTACTTGCGGTTACTTACGAATGGAGGATTTAATCCACATTTTCTTTCTTGGCTTGAAGAGTTCTTAAGATTTGCATGTAGTCAGCACCAGTACATGGATGGAGAAAAAATTAAGTGTCCGTGTGTGAAGTGTAAGAATATATGGTTTAGAAGTACAGAAAATATTTCACACGGGGTTACGAGATCTAGAGGTTTCATGGGGAAACTGAAATACCTTTAGATGTTCAAGAAACACGTGTCGATGTAGATGTAGAACCTGAAGAAGATTACGGGAAATACCACGAGATGGTTCATGATCTTGGGAGTCCTAGTTTTAACAACCCAGATGTTGAAGAAGATCCAAATGCTACAGCAAGATTGTTGTACGAGTTGTTGGATGCCGCTGATAAAGAGTTATACCCTAGGTGTAAGAACCACACTCAGTTGTCTTTGTGGCTCGCTTGATGACTTTGAAGGCCCGTTCTGGAATGCCACAAAAATATTTTAATGAAATGTGTATTTTATTAAACGAAGCATTCCCAGATCATCACAAAGTACCCATGAACTACTACAACACACATAAATTTCTACGTGCAATGGGTTTACCTGTAGAGAAGATAGATTCATGTAGGAATCACTGTATGATATATTGGGAAGCGGATTCCAATCTTGTGAATTACAAGTTTTGCAATGCAAATCGATACAAAGATAGGAGTCAGGGATGTAAACCAGTTGCATATAAGAAGATGTACTACTTCACTTTAACACCTCATTTACAGAGGTTGTATGCATCTAAAGCTACAGTCAGAGACATGATTTGGCATTCAACTTCAGTTGATGATGGTGTTATGCGACATCCTGCAGATTCACTGGCATGGAAGCACTTTAATGTGACTTACCCAAGTTTTGCAGCGGAGCCAAGGAATATCATATTAGGCCTATCAACAGATGGTTTTCAACCCTACGGTCAGTCGGGACAACAGTCTCATCTTGGCCTGTTATCCTTACACCTTACAACTTAGCTCTGTGGTTGTGCATGAAAGAACAACACATGTTTCTCACTGTGCTTGTTCCTGGTCTAAGAAATCCAAAAGATAAGATAGATGTGTACCTACAACCACTTATATCTGAACTGAATCAATTGTGGACAGTTGGGGCACATACTTATGACATTTTAAGGAAATAAAAATTCCAGATGCATGCAGCGTTGATGTGGACCATAAGTGATTTTCCAGCATACTCTATGTTGTATGGTTGCAGTACATCTGGAGGATTAGCTTGTCCTCGATGCATGGAACAGACTGAAACATTTTCTTTAACACATAGCCAGAAACAATCATGGTTTGATACACATCGAAAGTTCTTACTTTACGATCATCAATTCAGGAGGAACAAGAGGGCTTTTAGAAAGAATAAAGTTGTTGCGGATGATCCTCCAGAGAGGAGATTGGGGGAAGAGCTACTGTATCAGATTGATGATCTGGGTCTCGTGAAGGTAACTGAAGATTATGATGGTAATAACAAGCGTATTTTAAAACAGGTTACCACTGGATGGAGGAAAAAGAGCATCTTTTGAGAACTTTCATATTGGACTTCTTTGTTGATCCGTCACAATTTAGATGTTATGCACATTGAAAAGAATATTTTTGATAACATTTTCAATAATGTGATGAATGTCGAAGGCAAGAAAAAAGACATAGCAAAGTCTAGGATGGAACTAAAATACTATTGTCATAGACCGGAGTTAATGTGTGATGAGTATACCAAGAAATATCCTAAGGCATGTTACACACTTGACAAAAAAGAAAAAAAGTCTTGTGTGAATGGGTGAAAGGCCTTAAGTTTCCGGACGGTTACGTGTCAAATATGGGTAAATGTGTAGACATGAGTAAATTGAAGATGTTTGGCATGAAGAGTCACGATTTTCACGTTTTCATGCAGCGTATACTACCCATAGTATTTCGAGAACTACTCTCACAAGTCGTTTGGAAGTCGATAACAGAGTGGTGCTTATTCTTTTGTGATTTGACATCATGAAACATAAAGAGTGAGGACATGGAGACACATAATAATAACAACCTAGTGATTTTGTGTAAACTTGAGCGTATATTTCCGCCAAGCTTCTTTGACTCAATGGAACATTTGCCTATCCATCTAGCTGACGAGGCAAGAGATGGAGGACCAGTTCAATATCGATGGATGTACCCATTTGAGAGGTACTTCAAAACATCTTAATTACAAGTTATATTTCAACTAATACATTATGTTTAATGCTTTCCACCACAATCATTTTAATACAGATATTTGAGAAAATTGAAAAATAATGTGAAGAACAAAGCAAGTGTTGAGGGATTCATATGTTCTGCATACTTAGTGGAGGAAGCCACTGCATTTTGCTCATATTATTTTGAGGATCATGTCAGTACGATACATAGAGAATTGCCTCCCAACTACGTTGGAGGATGTTCGACTAGTGGGGAACAAGATCAACCAGGCTTGCTTTTCATATTCAAATTGGCTGGAACCAGTGTTGGAAAGACAGCCAAAAGATCATTGGATGATAGGGAATACAAAGCTTCTCATCTATACGTACTCCATAATTGTGTGGAGATCGATCCATATATCAAGTAAAGTTTGACAACTCAATATAACACTTTTATTTAATTTAAGATGTATCTTTTATCAACTAATATCTACTTGTTGTATGAAAGGAGTACGAATCACAACTCAGGCTCTCAAATCCATGGATTTCTGACATGGACATTGATAAGAAAATGTCGACAGAATTTCCTGAATGATTTTGTACCTATGTGAGTCAAACTGACACTAATCTAACTTGAATTGAATTTATAATTAAGATATATGCATGTGTTGGTCCCGAAAGAGCAAGGTTTGGTGTATGGGGGGGGGGAATACACCAAACACAAACTTTTCAGTTTACTCGATCAGATTAGATAGAGAGCTTAAGCTTTCTCGCTGTGAGATTGCCAGAGGTGACAGACCAGATCGATCACCAGATCGATATTAATCTGTCCAGATAATACTCTCGTGAATAACACTTAATAGCAGATCAAGAGTGATCTTGAAGTTCAGTAAGTGTTACGTGTGCGGAATATGGTGGGTTGAGTTGGTTGCTCTTTTAATGAAAACCTTAAGAAGTTAATCAGATCGTTTAAACAGATTATTTGAGAATGCAGATTATATGATAGTGCAGGCGTTAGAATAATAAACAACTGAAACATAGAGATGCAAGAAAGTAAATGGCACAGTTGTTTAACGTGGTTCGGGAAATCCCTACGTCCACGATCTGGTCAAAACTAGACCAGATTATCCAATACTAGGATGCTCTGCTTCTTTATACTCGTGAAGAACGAGTCACAAGTATCAATCAAAACTAGAGAGATACTTATGCACGAATAAGGGTCGTGTCCCTTTACAACTTACAGAAAACTACTGTAAACAGGATCTTCACGTTATTCCACTAGAAAACTACTAGCTAGCAAAGATCTCCTTCTTCTTCTCGATAAGATAGACTTGAATCGAGGTTTGGTTGGTGTGATTACGATCACGAACAGTTTGAAGCTTTGGTCCGACGAGAGATAGATTGCTCAAGAATTATTTTTCAATGTAGCGCGTCTCTTCTATTTCATCATTTTCTTCAGACCATGGCTCCAAATATATATAGGCATTGAATTAAAAATTCTAGCCGTTTGTTGATTGGTGTGAGATTGATGTTTGATTGCCAATCAATGATATTCACCATATCTCTTCTTTCCTTGTAGAATTGTTGACTGAATCTTCTATGTATGGAAAGCAGATCGATAGTGATTTCTTTCCTTCTTCATGTCAATCAGTGATTCTCCTTCCAATTCTTAATGGATGGGCTTTAATACTGACGTGGCAAATGTCATCTGCTGGTTTAGATAGCTCTATCGATCTGTTGCCACTTCTGTCTGGTTGGTTCAACTCTTTCTGGTTTGAACAACTTTCTGTTTCAACTTTCTGTTAAAGTTAACTTGCTGGTTGAGACTTTCTGCTTCAACTCTCTGTCAAAGTTAACACCATTCTGGTTGAACACCATTCTGGTTGAACACCTTTCTGGTTGAACACCTTTCTGGTTTGAACAGCTTTCTGGTTCAACTTTCTGTTAAAGTTGATATACTTCAACTTTCTGTTTGAGACTCTCTGGTTTAACTTTCTGTTGAAGTTAACTTGCTGGTTTCAGCTTTCTGGTTTAGCGTTCTGTCTGTGTCTTGCTGGCTTGAGATTCTCTGGTTTAGCCTTCTGTCTGTGACTTGCTGGTTTGAGATTCTCTGGTTTAGCCTTCTGCTTTGAGACTTGCTGGTTTAACTTTCTGTACAAGACATCTTCCTTCTTTCTGGTTGAATTGGTTTCGACTATCTGGTTGAACATTTGCTGGACACTTTCTGGTTGAAGTGCTTTTCTGTTGATGTCTAGCTGCTGGAGTTTATAAACAGCTAGTTGTCCATCGATCTGCTATTGATCTTCTATCGATCTGTCCTCGTTAAGAATGCTTGCATATATAATATTATGCATATATATAATATGGTTTCGCATCATCAAAACATATAAATAATGATTTCCACAATCATCAAAAAGGTTCCCAACAG